>JAQQAC010002701.1:3780678-3862829 GCA_029783875.1 Phataginus tricuspis | reverse complement strand
AATGAAGAACTATATGGACAGTGAAATATGTAATGCAGAATGGTTGTGGCAGAAACAACTAGTGATTGTTAGTTAAGTGATTTGAGTTCTGTCACTTAGTTGCTTTGATTATGATCTTTAATTTGCATGTACATTAGGGGGTATATGATGAATTTTACATACATAAAATATGATGATGTATATAAAAACACTGAAATGCTAACCAAGAATATCACTTTTTAACACTACTGTTATTTACTTGACATAGACATTTCCATCTGTGTCTCCACAAAGACTAGACAGTTGACTTGAGAGAATAATTTAGCCATGTCCTTAAATATACCTTACCATATGAAATATTAAAATCCAGAGAGTTAGCATCATTTATTCTTTAATGTGTTTAGTCATGTGATTTTTAAAAGAGGTGAGTTCATCTGAAATTATTTGTTTCTAGTTCATAGACTATAATATTTTGTAAATAGAAGTGATCTTAGATATTATCTCAAGGTCCTTTTTTATATATGCAAAAACTGAAGGTCTGGCTTCATGAGGATAATTAGAATTGTTCCAGTCTCATTCACTGCTATAACTTTGGTGCCCAGCGTGGTGTCTACCACAGAACTGCTTATTACTATTTATTGGATGAATTGCTTAATTGCTATGATTATGATTTTTAATTTGCATGTCCAGTAGCTGGTAAGTAAATTTTTTATTGACAAAAGTACAGTAGTGAAAGATATGATTCTACTACCCAAGTTTCTCATACCCAAGCTGTTCTTTGCTTGGCTTGATAATGTGTCTCAAAAGTTTTGTTAACAGCTTTATGAATAGAGTAATAAAAAATTCTATCATATCAAAGGTAATAAAGCAACTTCTTAAATAACTATATCCAAATATGATTGATTAATAGACTCCACATTTATGGAAGCATATTTTTATTTTAAGGTCTTCTAAATATGACAAATTCCACTTACAGGAAATCTTAATGGAACAAGATTGTGAAATGCCTTCAACGGGCATAGATTTTGGTTGTAAAAAACTTCCTTTATTTCAATCTGAACTGCAGTTGTTTTACAACAGATGGTCCTTCTCTTTGAATGTTGGAATGCTCTCCCATTCTACCAGTTCAATTAATTTTAATGGCATATTTATGAGCTTCTGGTACTGTACTCATGCTAAGGTACTCTAGAAGTGTAAATAACACAGACACCCTCCCCTCCAGCACTCCCAGCTTTAAGCAATAAAACTTTTGAGAACCAATTTGGGGAACTGCACTGAGGTTGTGGCAGGTCAGAGATGGGGCAGGCATTGGTAAGAAAACAGTTATTAGCTGCTAATACTGCAAGTAGGTGAAATCAGTGGCAAAGCTCAAAGCAGGAAGAGAGGCAAAAATCACAGGAGAGAAATCTGGGTTTCTGAAGGTTTCCTGGAAGAGGGAGAAATCAAATCCTTCACAAACAAATGAAAAACAAGACATTGCTGTGATACTTGGAAGGTCTACTACGGATTTGTGACCTCATAGTCCAATGTTCTACTCAGGAATCATAGTGGGGTGAATGTCTTCAGTGTGTCCCACTATCTGCTTAAGGAAAACTGATGACTACGTTCTTATTTTTCCATTGAGAAACCTATCCCTGGGTGACAAGACCGCGTGTTCAATATTTACTGAAGAACAAAATATTATTCTCCAGACTCCCTACCCCTAACTCTCACCTAGGGACTAATTCATGTTTCATAAAAATTCCAAGATGGAATTTTTGAAAATCACCCTTTCCAAAGGAAAAGAAAATTATTTACGGTTCTAGAACTTTGAATTGGAGCCTCTTCAAGTCCATTGACATTATCTTTAGACAAAATAAAATAACTTGACCAGTTTACATCTTTATTTTTCTCTTCTCTAAAAAATATTTTAAAAGTCTAGAGCGCTTATGTGATGACCCAGTAATAGTGCTTTGCTAACCAAATTAAGAGTTTTTCTTTCAATAAAATTTTATTCAAGTTACTATATGCTGGCTTTGGTTGAGGTGCTCTATAACTATGTAAAATTTCATTATTCGGCAATGGTAGACTTTGTTGATTAACCTAGAAAATGCAATCTTTAAATCGAACATTTAAAGTATATGGAATCTGTAAAAATCCTGAAAAATTAATTTTTGTCTGTAATTGTTTGAAATCTACTGGCATGCAGCATAAAATATTTCCACTGAAAATTTCCACATGAACTAACTACATTATGTTATTTGATATTTTGTTTGTGAAAATTTGAGTGGGAGCAATATAGGACCTTTTTATCAGGGCAGTATTAAAAATGAATTAATTCATTGTTTCATTTAACAAGTCTTTATTGAGTACTTGGTGATGTATGGTACATTATGTTATGTACAGAGTATGCAAAAGTTATTAAGACATTCTTATTTATCTTGACTGACAAGAGGTTTATGTACCAGTTTGCAGTTTGATATATAAGACCCTCAACCAAAACCAGAAAGTAATGCTGTCCTGCATTTGACCCATAAGAACATTGAAAAATTGTCAACTGATTGTCCCTTCAATAGTGACAACCTTTGGTCATACAGTCTTTGTTCCAGAGACATTAAATTCCAAATATGCACGTGTATGCATATATACATGTGTGTGTGTGTCTGTGTGGATGACAGGGAGTGGTTGAGACGTGAAGGAGCTGTTTTAAACATTATAACAAAGAAGGTTCTCTTTCATAAAAAATGAAGTGGCACAGTTGTACTTTATGCAAAATACAGACTTACAGCAGTGATGTACTGGAGCCGGCCTGGATCAGCTCATGAAAGTTGGCATGTACCAGCTCATAGGAGATAACTGTTAAGTTTTCAGGAATTTTTGAGTGGGTCGTTAAGCATAGCCATTATTAAAAATTAACAACACATTTAATTAAATAAATTATATTTAAAAAGTAATGTTAAAAATACATCCCCTCCTAATTATTTTAGTACATTTCATTATTCTCTATGCTCTCGAGTTTATTTACATGTGTTGTACCTATATGGCAAACTATAAAACAGTGTTTCACTGTGCATCTCTTCCCACCTCTGCATTCAGTGGCATCAGGTTGATAGTTTGAAACTGGCTTTGGGAGTATTTATACTTCAAAAATAGGCAAACACTACAAATCAGTTCCCCCCAACCCCTAAACTTCAAAAGGCAGCCATTAAACATTCTCTAGCACCCCAGAGACTCACACACAAGGTTTGCCCCTCTCTTCTTTTTGTTTCAAAGGGTAGAATCACAACCTCATTAACATTCATTTTCTCTCAGCCCTAATTTGTCATTTCTCACCTTGTAGGACTTGAATGAAGCAGATGGCAAATCTGTGAACTAATTAATCACTGTTCTTGGAGTTGCATCTTGTGTTTAAGGGAAATAATGTCGGACACAAATGAAACTAAAGCTTTCCAGGCCAAGGCACTGACATACAGAGTTTACCTTGTCTAAAGTTATGGCATTGGAGGAAGCAGATTAACCCAGAATTAAAATGGGCATGAAAACGCTTATTTATTGCCTTGTCAATTTTGAAGCTCTTTTGTAAAGACAAAGACTAAATGAATATTCATCGCAGATAAATATTCATTCAGTGATTGTCCCTAGTGCTTAGTCACTATGAGAACAAGTTAGAACTTCATCAGTAAGTGAGCATTTGGGGGACAAATGTATATCTCGAGCAATTCGTTGAATATACAATATAATGGTCTAAGGTGCAATATATGAAAGCAAAACTGTGGGCATATTATATATTTACACACACACACACAGTTAAGACATTTTTAGATATGTTACAGCTAAGTATCATATTATTCTTTGTTTTATATATACTAAACTCTTTGTAATCATTTCTTCACACTCATAGGGTCCTGATGATTTTCTTATTGAGGAAACCAAGAAGAGAAGGAGGTAAGTGAGCTTAGAATCTTGGCAGCAAGTGGTGCATAAAGTAAATACGAGAAGGGAATACAATGATATCTAAGAAGAAATAGCAACTTTTTGATGTATAATTAGCTCAGAAAAATCTTTTACAGAATTAATATTTAACTTTGTTCTGCATAGAAAGACAATTTATAAAACCTCTGTGTCCATATATCTATCTAGATACGAGATTAACAGATTTCTGTAAAGGGCCAGATAATAAATATTTTAGGTTTTAGAGGCCATACCGTCTCTGTCTCAGTGATTCACCTTTGCTGGTATTGTGGCGCTGCAGCAACTAGAGACCATATGTGAATGAATGGGAGTGGCTGTGTTCCCACGAACTGTTAGGGGGTAAGATTTGGCTCATGGGGCTGTAGTTGCTAGGTCTCAGTTTATAGCAATAGAGATTTGGTAATCTCCCCAGCTCATTTTCTCAAAATAAAAGTTCTCCTTTAGGGCCTGAATTCCTTGATTAGGAGTTTTATTTTGATGACAATAATTGGAGATTCCCAATTTTCACTATATTTGTGTTATGCAGACAGACTGTTATATGGAAATGAGTGCCCTTTCACTGTTAGGTGTGGACCAGCAGTTATGTGATGTACTCCAGAATATTTCTTCAATTCTCTGCATGTATTGTAGGTAATCTGGATAATTCCAACCTTTTAATGTAATTTTCATATTTGGAGGCACCTGCTAAATTTGCAAAGCCATAAAATAACCACAAAATTTCATTGATAGCAAATATTACTGTACTGGTTTAAGGACCTTTCTTGTTAAACATGACATTCTATGAGTAACAAAGTGGAAGTTTGGGAACTGAAACCAACACAATTAAATAACATGGGGACAGGATTTACTTTCTAGTCTGTGTGTGAAGCTATACTAAGAATAAGCAAACATGTCTTAGTTACTAGCTCCTGGAAGAGAAAAATGTGAACTGACTAAAATAACTTAATTATAAAGTGTGATGGTTATTTTTATGTGCCAAATTGCTAGACCTGGGGTGCCCTGACATTTGTCAAGCATTATTCTGATGTTTCTGGGAGGGTGTATTTGGATGAGGTTAACACTGAGAGGAATTACCTGAGTAAAGCAGATTGCTCTTCATGATCTGTGCGGGCCTCATCTAATCAGTTGAAGGCCTGATTAGAACAAGAGGGCTGACCCTCTCCTGAGTAAGAGAGAATTGTTCTTGCCTGATGGCCTTCAAACTGGGATCCTGGCTCTCTTCCTGCTGTTGGACTCACCCGGAACATTGGCCTTTCCTGGGTCTTGAGTCTGCTGGCAGTACACCCATTAGTTCTCCTGGTTGCCGGCTTTTGGAATCAGACTGGAACTAAACCATCAGCTTTCTGGGGTCTACAGCTTGGTGTGACTCACCCTGAAGACCTTGGGACATGCAAGCTTACAGAAACCTGTGAAGTGATTCCTTATAATAAATTTCTTTCTGTACGTACTGGCTCTGTTTCTCTGGGGGCCCTAATACACCAAGATGAACAGTTTGCTCATCAAGACTAGTTTCAACAGTCCCCACGTTGAACTCACCAATCCAAAACTGTTATGTCGTGAACTCTGCCCAGTTCCAGCCAGTTCCCTATTTTGCAAGACTCACATCAAAATCACCCAGCCCAGGCCGTAACACACTTCATGCTCGTTTCTCTTCTGGACACTACTACTAATTGATTATGGTGGTACTCTCCTTAATGTAGGAGGTCTAAGAACCACAGCTTTGCTCAAAGCTGGTATTTCTGAAGGTCTTAAAGAGTTGGTAGTTGTTATTTACTGGACATGGATTTGAATTAGTTACACATTCATCATTCAACATATATTTAGCATGGACCCAGCTTTGCTCTCTGTGGCTGGGAGTGTACCAGTCAACAACAGAAATGCAGGCCTCATGTCCGGTGAAAACCCCCTTACTGTAAAGACTCTGATCACATAAAACCAAATTTGTTTCTCACATAGTCCTGACTTTCTTTCCACTGGTAGTTGACAGTTTTGAACATTTTTCTATAGGAACTTGTAAGTGAATAGTGAGGTGCTCACACATAATAGCACCTGCTTGTCATATGTCAAGAATGTGCTAAAACCATTTCTGAATTCAGTTCTGTCAGGCCATTTTTCTTAATCCATTCCTGAGCTTTCTGTCCTTTGACCTTTACCATACACTATGAAACAGCAACTGGAATTTGTTTCACTCAGTACACAGACTTACTGACTTGTGATTCTGAACAGACCTCCTGTCTTACTTGGGCCACCAGTAAGATCTGACCTACCTCAGATTTAGTTAGATACAGAAATGAACCCCATTTGGCTCCAATACATTACAGTTCATTGGCACCAAATTTCTGTAATCAAGATAATAAAAATCTGTTAAATCAATGACATACTTTTTTGCTGAAGAATAAAACAGAAAAAGAATCAATCTTTCGCTTTATTAAAAATAAGAATCCAATTTCATAGAGTTATAGCTTATAGAAAAGAGAGCTGATGTTTATAATGATCAGAGTAATTCTTTCCTACGTTTGTTCACAAAAGATCCTCAGCAGGCAGAATAGACCTCACCGCTTATTTACAGGGAATGGTAAAGATGATGAAAAGTAGCAGGTGTTGGGGAGGAGAAAACAAGTTATTAACATACTTGCTGTATTTATTAAAGGAGAGTAAGCTATTAAAATACATGTAGCCATGTTTAAAGTGAGATTCAGATTGCTGAGTGATTTTTCAAAGCACCTACTGTTCGTACACGTGACTCCAAATCCACAGGTATATAGCCGCTCAAGTGCAACTAATTGTGCCTATATTTAGTCTTATTGCAAGGCAAGTGGCCAACTATATACCTGATTAATTATGCAAGGGAGCAATTATTTCAATACACAGTTTTTGTTGGGAAGCTCTTCCTTTGGTACCTGGTTGTTGGGGAACCTCTTGAGGTAAGGCCAGTTCTTCAGCTAACGTTTGGCCTTGACTTTGAAACAGTTGTGCACAGCAGCTTAGCACACCTGTGCTAAAAACCAATGGAAAACATTCCTTTTTACAGACTTTGCACCTCAAACATATGCAAACATATCTGGCTTCATTCTCTCATAAAATGAGTGCAACTAATTAGAATAGCAAAAACGTTACTTTTTATTAGAAGACTGTGTTAATGCAGTTGTTTTAGTTTGCCATTACTCCCTAATAAGATACAATAAAATCACCACAATGCATGTAAACAACTATCCTCTCTGGGATAAAACTGGATTAATGACATATTTTGTGTTTATAGAAACAAACGCCATTTAGCAGCCATTCCTCTCAAGAGATTTTTCTTAACTAGCAACCAGGTACTTATTTTAGACCTAAAAGAAAAACACAGTTAATAATATTGAAAGGTTATTAGTGCATAGGATACTTACCATCCTTGTACAATGAAGAAAGCAGTTTCGTTTAAAAGAATCATAAAGAAAATTTGCATATTTATGTGACATGTGGGACTGTTGGCTTTCTATCTTGCAAAGTTTAGAACTATTTTTAATTATGAAGTCCCTTGCTGATTAGGAAATGACAGAGAAGAAAAGAAAGCAGTCATTTCTAAGTTGAACATCTGAAGTACTTTTTGTTAACCATTTTTTTGAACAGCAAGATAGGAAACTTTCAGAGTGTGAGATGCCATTTTCAGCTTATTTAACGTTGATTTAAAAGTCAGAGATGAATAGATTTTCCCTTAACATGAAGCACTCCCCTTACATGCAATTAATTTGCATTATATATCTGATTGAACTAAGTAATATGGAGAGAGTAGAAAATTTTACATATTTCTTTATATTCTTTTGCTCACACTCTTATGAATGAAGATGACTCCTTTTAATTGAGAGCAGATTTAGAAATTAAAGAGTAATATTTACCCCAGTATATTAGGTTCCTATCGCTGTCCTATTCCTATAACAAACTACCATAAATTTGATGGCATAAAACAATACAAACGTATCATCTTATGGTTCTGCAAGTCAGAGGTCTGAACTGGAATTCACTGGGCTAAAATCAAGGTGTTGGCAGGATGGCATTCCTTCCGGAGGCTCTGGGGAGAGTTGTTTCCTTGCTGTTTCCAGCTCCTGCGGACGGCTGCGCTCGCGGGCTCCCGGCCCCCTTGCCTCATGTTCAAGGCCAGCAATTGCATCGCTCAGACCTCTGCTTTCATGGTTACGTCTCCTTCTCCGACTCTGATACCCCTGCCTCACTCCTATAGGGATCCTGGTAACTGCACTGGATCCACACAGATCATTCAGGGAAACTGTCCCATCTCAAATTTTAAATTTAGTAAATTAACTTTACAAATCCTTTTTTTTGCCCCCTATTCATAGGTTTTGGGTATTAGGATGTGGACATCTTTGGGAAGCTGTCACTCTGACTACCATGCCCCCTCATTGCTTTACCTTTTTACTTCCTGATTGCTTCGTTTATACATTTACACTACTTTTACTTCTATTTCCTTCTATTCCAAATGTGACATTTATCTTACATGGCTTCTTAGTGAGTTTCTGGTGAATACATCTGTTCTAGCAATAAGCAGCATTGTGATCCAGTCAGTTCTTTCTACTTTTTCATTTTTTTATACATTCATGAAACTGGTATTTATTTACTGCTTTATGGTGCAAGGTTCTGGGTAAAAAAAAAATGAATTAGTGATGACTCATATCAGATCCTTTAGATGGAGACAGGTCCTGCTTTCTACCTCCTAAATTACTGAAAGTTTGTTCTAAGATGCAGAATGTGGGTTGACTAACCATTACTTCCACCTGTTACTTTTATTTGTGAAGTGACCCTGGCTAAACTGATAAAGGAGACACAACCTAAGTAAATGTTAAAACTTTATTTTTTAAAAAAGAAATCAACAGTTTACAACAAACCTAACACCCCCATTTAACATCTGCAGTATTTGCAGTACCATCATTAATTTAAATTCATTTTTGAAAAACAATTGGGCTTTTCATCATCATATCAAATAAAATAATCTAGTGGGAGAAGACCTGAGACTTTCTAACAACAAAAGCTTCCAATGAAATGAAAAAAAAAAGTAACAATGCTGCATGGAAAGAAGGGGTTATATTTTGTGTCCAGCTCAGCACAAGACAGTTACTTTAACATCTCACAAATTTCACTTTTGGGTTTCTGCTTACAGATATGATTTTTAATATGCTTTGATATGTTGTATAATGCAATACTGTTTTTTTGAACGACTCAGTGCATTTTGTAATGTTCTATGTGTGTTGAATTTAATAAAGAGAAATGTATGAGAAATTTTAAATCTTAAAGGTAACTGTTTTGAGGTGCTGTAGGAATTCTTTGAGTTTCAATCAAATGTGAACTGATTGAAGTACCTTCTCTGATAAAACTGTGAATCTCTGCACTTTCTGTTCCTTTCAAGCATGTAGCTTTGTCTTCCAGTAACTCCACTAAAAGCTTCCAGTTCAATGGATGAACTTCTTCTTTTACTTCACTAAGAAAAGGTCAAATTCTATTCCCCCCTCCAATCACCTTTCAACACTTACAAGCGCTGTGATGCAGGGTGAGTCATTGAAAACCCTATTTTACCTTGAGATGCTGCAGTTAGTGCTTTCGAGGCTTCTAATCAGAGTTGGCACTTTCCTGTCCTTTGCTGATTCTTTTACTGCTGAAATCATTTTCTCTTTATTCTTGGTGTTTAAAGCAGCCTCAAAAAGACTTTACTTCTGACTCTTCATGTATATTTACATGTTACTCTCTGGGTATATATTACAATTTGAGGATTATGGCTATTTGGTAAAATGGTAAAATGTGAATCACTTTTTTAGAAATTAGAGAATGCAGTTCAAAGATATACACTGCAACTAGTGGACATAGAAAAAAATTCAATAATGTTTTTAAATAGTATCTTCAGTGAAAGATTCTGTAGATGGTTAATGTGAATTTGCTTTCAAATTTACAAAGAGCTACATGTGTAGAAAGTATTATTTTATTACATAATATATATAACATGTAATATGTGTGTGTGTGTGTAAATGTGTAAATAGATGCAATGGTTACTAATTATTTGCATTTAAAATAGCTTCCTTTGGGGATAGATGAGGAGGAATAACAAATGAGTGGTATTGAATGAATGGTGTTTATGATTCTGCCATTTGAAAATTTTGATTAAACTTTTTTCTTTTTTTTGAAATGTAGCAATTATGACATTGATGATGTCAACTTAGGAGTTCTCTGAATTTAGCTTCATACTTATTTCCAAGAGGTCCTTATGATTCAAAATAACTGGCAGACAATTACCTGTGTTACAGCCGATTGGTAGTGATACTTCCGTTTTAGTCATGATGATTGAACAGACTCATTTTCTATTAGGAGATACATATTTTTCAGCATAAAAAACTCACAGTTCTTTATGAATTGGCTAAACATTAGCAGTAAAGGTTGAACAGATGATATGTATAAAGCAAGATTTAAAGCAATAATATTTGGCTACATTCAACCCTAAAAATATTGAATTGTTCTTAATCTAAACCCAATTGTTTCTTCAGGCTTTATCAGACACCTCCTTCTATAATGCACTCCAAGTGCTATCATGACCTGCGACTCTCTAGGAGGTGGGACTGTGTTCATGGCTCTGTGGTGTTAACTGGGATAAGGTTCCCGTGGTCTCAGTCACAGCACAGGTGGAAGTTCCTTTTCTGTTGTCCTGATCTCATGTGTTCTAGTCCTCTAAACACATTTGAGAACCAAAGCAGAAATGAATTTATGAAAGTAACAGAGACATATAAAAAATGCGGATACATGGCCTTGTTTAGGCACTCTGTATGTTTGCCTTAGGTCTGGCCTTAATTGTCAAGAATGGTAAATAAATTTACCATTATCTCAATACTGAATTTATTATGACAAAAACTTCCAATCATGATGTTTTTTATACCCCCACCCCCAATTGTGATTTATATAAACTTCACTGTGACAGGGTTCATTTAAATGTATTATTGTTTTTCTAATGTAATCTCATGGCTGTGATATTATTTTGCAGAGAAATTCTGGAATATGTGAGTTCAAGGAGAGACTATAATCTATTCTCTTCTCCTGAAGTGTCATGAGTCCTGGCTTCCAATGAGACACAGTTACTCATATAAAAATGGGTTAGGTTATCAGTTGCCAAGATATTTATTTAATAATGTAGAATTAGGAGGTATTTTACAGTTATCAAAGATGGAGTGGAATTAAAATTTAAGGATTTTGTTTCTAATCTAGCTCTGCACTTACTAGCTCAGGTGGTCATGGGACTTAACTGAAGTACCATCATTTCTAAATCAGAGGGTTGTACTTTGTGATATCAAAATATTCTTCCAGCCTTTAGTGTGTATAATTTTTGGATGATTCAGGTCTGTATTGTCCCATAAGTTGGTAGTAACTAATAACCAGTTGCCCTACATCCAGTTTTTCCTTCAGTCCCTCATGCACACTGTCCCAGAAGAGGCATCACAAAAGATCTGATCTCGCTATTTCCTTCTAAAGTTGTTAGTGATTCCTTTATCACTATAGGATAAAACATCCTTATAAGGCTCATCCTTATCTGCCTTTTGAAACTTCTGTTACTGAGTTCTGTTGTGCATATCTCTTCTACTTCAGCCAGTTTAGGCAGAGGGA
Organism: Phataginus tricuspis; assembly: GCA_029783875.1. NCBI lineage: Eukaryota > Metazoa > Chordata > Mammalia > Pholidota > Manidae > Phataginus > Phataginus tricuspis. Next base: position 3,851,267 of record JAQQAC010002701.1, on the reverse strand, counting down.
CCTAAGTGAAGCAAACCACTGATCTACCAGCCTAACAACTGAGCAACTAAACAACACAAAAAACGACTTTATACCCTGGGCCCGAACGCCTTCTTCCTTACTTCTGCATACTCATTCTCACCTCTCCTCCAAGGCCTCATGTAGCCCTCTGACCTAGAGGAAAATCTTCCGCAGAATGTAGCTAGGAATGCATTACATGTTTGATCTGTGTTGTTCTCTTGATATCTCTTATGAAGACTCCTCTAATTCTTGGTTTAAATTATAATCTGATACTTACATATTTATTGTTCACATGTTCATATTCTTTTTCCTTTTATTCCCAACTAGAATATAGGCTTTTTGAGGAAAGAATGCATATATTTCTTTGTGTTATTCTTGGTATATGAATGGTCTGTGGTGAAATAATGGCATTCAGTAAATATCTGTCAAAAAAACCTGTATCTTAGAACTCTTTTGTTTTCATAGAATTAAAACAACATGTTCTGATGCAAAAAAGTAAAGTTGAGTGAAATTCAAATAAAAATATCTTTTCCTAGCAAGGTACTATGAAGTAAAATTATGTGGATAAGAAATGCTAATACAGATTTATATATCAAACCCTAAGATTAATAATTAAACAGTATTCTGTAATTAGGTTCTTATTTGAAATTTTTATCCATCAGATGCTTCTTTACTATATAACAAGCACGGTGTGTACCTTGGTGAAACCCAGGCAAAAGTGGGTCCCCTGGCTCTTGCTCTAAGGACATTCAGCACAGTGTCATTTTCAATATAAACACAAATATTTTTATACAAAGCACTGAAAAGCAGTGTTTGTGTGACCCAAAGCTCTCTTAAAGATACTGAGAAATGTCTTCAAGGTGCATGTCAATAAGATACATCGTGAATTTCCCAAGATTATATCCTAAAATATGTTTCTTAGCAAAACTTCCTAAATCTTCTTTTTAGATATCTGGATATTTTTATTGTCTAGGAATCTTTCGGTGTTGCTCTTCTCTATCTCTTATCTTTTTCTAGTGCTCGTTTTTATGTGTTAGATTAATCAGTACCAAAAATTCTCTGGCATAGATCAACACAAAGAATCCTCCTGAGCAGTGTGGGGAGGGAGAAGCTTGGGAATACTCATACTTTTCTGTTTTCGCCTGCGTCATATCTTCTATCTTAGCCTTCTGTTAAAGATCTGCCTTCCTCAAGTTAGAGCCTGAGGGAAGTGAAGATGAGAGAAAGTACATAACTCGCCCAAGGTCCTGTTCCGGTTAATACTTTTGTGCAACAAATCACCCAGAGCTTAGTGATGTGGCTAAGGAATTTTATTAGTCTGACCCATTTTATGAATCAGGAATTTGAACAGGGCACTGTGGGAACATGATGTCTAGGACTTCACCTGGGAAGCCTTGAATGCTGGGGGTGATGCACATCTGGGCTCTGTTCTTTTGGAAACATCATCATTAACATGTCTGGTGGCTGATTTTGCTGTTGACGGGGCTCTCAGCTCCTCTGTTGGCTGTGACAGCTCCATGTGGCCCCTGATGTTCTGTCTTTACAGACACTAGTTTAGCCTTCCTCAAGGCATCGGGGCTGGGTTCCAAGAAAAGCCACTCCAGGAAAGCAAAGCAGAAGTGTGGGCCATTTTTATGATCAAGCCACAAAAGTTACAGTGTCACTTCCACAGTACTCTGTTGGTTGAGGTGGTTATAAAGGTCTTCCCAGGTTCAAGGGGAAGGGATATATACGTTACTACTTAATGGATGAATGTCAAGGTACATTGTATGAACAAGAGCATAGGGGATGGGAGATACTGTTGCAGCCATCTTTAGAAAATACAATTTTCCAGAATCACACAGGTAGTGAGTAGCGGAATAGGAATCTGAACCCAGTTTTTTCTAACTCCAATTCTCAGAACCTTTAATCACTCACAATTCTAAATTCGATTCTCCAGTGTTGGTAAAAATTCTGTCACAATGTAGAATTGCATTCATTACATCTTAGATATCAGTGAGTAATCTAAAATGAAATGATGTGTGCATTTGCAAAAATGTTGGTTATACAAAAAGAAAAATAATCAAAAAAACATTTTCAATTTACCATTTTCTAAATAATGGGGAAGACTTTATTTCCTTTCAAAACCACGTCTTTCTAAAGTGAGTGTGGGGGTTTGGCTTATGTTAAGTTGCTCTGATATTTTTAAATGAAATGTCAAATATAATTTAGTACTTGAAACATGAAGCAAGCCCGACTACATGTAGAGTTTGACAGCCTTGCTGTATTTCCATTAAGCTATCTATCCATGGGGATCAAAGATTATGTTTAGCAGAGAAGCTTATTAGGAGATATCAGTGGGTGCACATACACATGGATTATTGATTAATAATATTAACTAGAGTTTACTGAGTGGTTACTGTGTGCTGTGTTCCTTCTGTAGTTTATTGTTTTGAATGCCCTTAACAGCTGAATAGGAAAGGTGCTATCATTAATTCATTTTGACAGGTGAAGTAGTTTAGAAATGTTTTGAAAATTTGTCCAAGGTCACACAGCTGTGCAGAGCAGCATCCTTAAGCATTATTTTACCCTGCTTCTATAATTTCTGAAATATGAAACAGTCCCATTCACCTTTTGATTACCTAAACTCCAAATATTCCCAAGATGTTACTTTCATATGATCTGCCTTTGCCAGTCCTTTCTTAAAGTCATGATAGTTTAGGAAATGCTTGGCATATACAATTTCTTTTGTTACTTATGATGATATTTGAGTTATCATTATTCATGTCTACAGATGGGGAGTGGCTTCAGAAAGTGGTTCACACTCACTTCACTACAGGGAGTTGTACCTTTAAGTACTAAGTGAAGTACTTGCCCCGAGTGCCTCTCCCTGTAGAACATAACACACACACACTTACACTTAGTGGGAAAGGTGAAAATTAGGTGGAAGGAAATATGGGACTGATTGCTTCCTTTAACTATGTTTTTCACCCTTACAAAATTTGTGTTTATGGAAGATTGAAACACATATAGCTTATGCGGTGTTCTGGGTTAATCTGACAGCTAACCTCTTTAATGCCATTTCAGCTTCTGGTGAATCACGAGAAAGCCATTCTTTTCTTAATTTAAAATTTCTGAGAACAAATGTAGATCTAGTTATGTAAGCAGTTGTGATTCCCACTCTTCCAACACCAAATGCAATGGTGTGTATGGTTCCCTGCATATATATATAACAGAAACAATATTATACACAGCAGAAATACTAGTATAACTCCATTCGGGTTCCCGGACCCCATTCCAGTGTGTGTAAGCATGTGGAAGGGGTCTTCCCACACATACTCACACCAAGCGATTCTTGAACACCAGCAAAGTGTCGGAGACCTCAATTCTGATGCTGTCTGCCTGGAGATAGCACCAGATTCCCTAGGTTAAGCTCCATCCTACAAGACTGCCCTCCACCCCAACTCCAGACACCGGTCGCAGGCCCCAGGCAGCTCCCTGTGCTTCTGACCTCCCGGCTACAGATCGGAGGTTCCCACGACCTCCCCCTTAGGTTCGATAATTTGCTACAGTAGCACAGAACTCAGGAAAACATTTATATTTACCAGTTTAATAAAGGATACTGTAAAGGATGCAAGTTAGCAGCCAGATGAAGAGAGACATAGGGCTAGGGCAAGGACCCAAATAGAGGGGCTTCTATCCTCATGGAGATTGGGGCCGGGCTCGGTGGCAGGTGGAGGCGTTCTGGTTCCCCAAGCACAGCAGCACTCTGACCAAGAAGCAGGATCCAAGTGGGCAGAGCAGGCAGAGCCGAGCAGAGAGAGACAGAGCGAGAGACTCTTCTCATGGGTTTTTGCAAGGGCTTCATTGCATAGTCATGACTGACTGAACTACACCCAGCCTCCAGCCCCTGCCTTGGGTGGGGGTCCAAAGTCTCTCATTAACATGACCAAACACCTGTTTCACCTTTAAGACTGTAGTGTTTTCAGGGTGATGATAGGCTAAGCAAGTGGCCTGTGGGACACTAAAATATCAAAAAGGAGTTGCATTTTCTCTTTTACGTAGTCCAGTGGAAAGCTTCCTCCACTACCACTTTTAATTGACAAGAACCCCTTCATTCTCCAAAGAGTTTATTGATTCTAAAATATGTTTCCAGTAGTCTAATCATAGAAATCTTTACTTGAACCATTACTATTTAGTTGATGTTAGGGAATTATTTTTTCTGAATAATTTGACTAACATTCAGGTTGTCTTCGCAGGGTTGGCATGAGGCTCACCACTCACATGTTACACACAGATGATTCTCTAGTTTTTACAATTCTAAGCTTTTAACTCAGTGTATCACCTTGTTGTGCTCCCTGGAATGCTGAGTACAGTTTTGGCTGCCACATCCCAAGAGAGAAATAATAGTGTTGAACAAAGTCCAGGGTCAATAACCAAAAAAGGAAAGAGAAGGTTCTCCCAATAAAGACATAAATAAGAGGTTCAGACCTCAGTTTGGAAATAAAAGTGTTAAAAGATAAAATGAATGAGGGGATATGGTTGAAGTCTAGGAGTGAACAAGTAAATGAAATCATGGTAGAAAAGAATGATCTGTTTGAGGAGGTTCCTTTAGGAATTAAAAAAAAATAGCGGACATTTGAGATTTGAGGTTTCTACATTATGTGAACATAGATACAGACTGAAAGCATAAAATGATTAAAAATTTAAAAGTAAAATCAGGAATATTATAAGAAGTTGTTAAGATGCATTCAGGGCATATTTTACCTTTTGGAGGTTGACATCATGGTAGATAACCATTGTGTCCCATGAAAAATCATCTCTTGGTTACACTGTCAGAGATGGAAATCTTGGCATGTTGCCCTAATATGATATTGTGCATGTACTAACCTGCCTCTTCTTCTCCTCTGTCCCTACGTGGGAATATTTATAGATTGTCTGTAATCTTTGATTATTTTCCCTTAAAACTTCTGATAAAGAAATTCATGAGATTTTTATTATTGACCTAAAGACTGGTTTTATTAAGAAAAATTTCATACATATTATTAAGAAAAATCTCATGGAAATGATTATAGGTGACCTCTATTGCCAAATTTAATTAAATCTAACATTTTTAATCTATATCTGTAGCCACATCTATACCTAAGTCTGTATATCTGTATTTATAACCTATTAACCATATTGTTATGAGACATATTTCTTTGCCTTAGTAAATCAGTCTTGCTACCTTATACTAAGGACTTATATTCTGATCTGATTTTTTTGCATTCTTCCCTCTACTAACTCTGGTTCACTGAATACCTAGTGTATATGTGTGTGTCAAAGACTGCAGTTTGGGGACATTTGACATAAGAAGTTGCTGAAAGTGTCAGCAAGGAGCTGGTAATTTGGCAGAAGAGCCATGAAATGATGAAGCTAGGCCTGCCAGTTACTATACTTTGCTCTTCCTGTTGACCTTGAGTAAGTTCAGAGTCTTGAATAGGCAATTTAGCATTTAACTGCTGAGTTCCAAGTGCCCACTTTATTATGACCTCATGTGATATGGTAAATTTGGCAAGTTCTCTGCACTAGTTTGGCATTTAAGGAAAATCAGTTTATAACCTGAGGAACAGCAAAAATATTAGAACTGTGGAACAGATTTTAGACTTTAATACATGGAAATAATGCTTATCTGATCTCACAAAAGACCATTTTTATTGGCAAGACAAATCATATATATGGAACAAAACAAATACTGAATAAAAATAAGTTCCAGCAATTTAGTCAGAGCATCCTGGTGAATGTCAGGGACGATAGTCATATGTTGACAATTGAGGATGAAAGCTGGGACACGGTGGAAAATCATGCTCAAATCATATGACAGTATATTACATTTGCTTCCCTTGCTCCTTATGTCTGAGACATAATTGAATGTTCTTTAATATGTCTTTCTTCCCCCAAGCAAGTGTGTCCTGACCCAGTTACAGAACATTTGTGGCAATTTTAGATGAAAGGTTGAGGGAGAGGGTCATGAGTCTGAGATAGTAACAGAAAATTTAATTTAGTTTGTAGATCTCCGTGCCTGTTTGAAGTCTTCTGGCATGGTATTGCTATAGTTTTGCTTAGCCTAAGTCTATATTTTAGCCTGAAAAATAGCATTTGTTAAAATAAGTTCTCTGAGTTAATCTGTGGTAAGGGATACTATTTGAAAATAAGGATTAATCTAATTTTACTTAATTTGTAAAGTGCTGTATTTGTATGTTGTATGTTGTATCTATTGTTCAATTAATATAAGTAAGCAGATGCTACTGGGTTACAATTTTACAGGAGACCCCTTTTGGGGGATCAAATACCTCCAATAAAAAAGCAAAACAAAATTCTTTAGCCAGTTAGAACCATAACCTTTGCCTTTCATTAGTTTTTGCAGTTAAAATTGTATGAAGACATCAGTAACCATATCTAATCTCCAATAGCTAGAAACACAAGAAATTTTAACACAATAAAGAGAACAGACTTTGCACATTGTTTTTGCTAGGAAGAAACTAAACTACATACATACGCTTACTCAGATTAATACCTTAGCCCAAGAGAGCTTTAAAATTGTGCAGAAAAGTGAAAACTAGCATTCAAATTTGTGGGGGAAAGAAGTTCACCAAAATTATTTGTTTTTAGGGAGGTAGAGCATGTGGATAGTGCTTCTCAAACTGTAAAGTGTTTCACCTGGGAAATATGTGATTCACTAGGGGGTTTTGTTAAAATTTAGGTGAGGCGGTGCTGCTGGTCTGAGGATCATACCTTGAGTAGGAAGGGACTACAAGGGCCCTCATCACCCACACACAACCTAAGGTTAACTCTTAATTTCATTTACCAGCTGAGTTGCCTTGGGCAACTCTCTTAACCTCTCTGAGCTCCAAATTGCTTACCTGTAAAACTGAATCTATTTAATAGCAAAATTGTAAACATAACAGATACTGCAGGTAAAACTTTTTTTTTTACATTGCCAGTATGGATCATGCCAATGACTATAAATATAAAAGACACTGAAATTAAATCTCATAGACTATTATTACCATTATTTAGCTATTTTTGGTGAGATGTGGCCACTTTTTGACTAGAATTTGTTGAATTGTCCCAGATACAGGAAAAAATAGAAGTAAGTTTTAAGTAAATTGGATGGAATCAACAGAAGGAGACACGGTACTGAGAGAGTCACTGTAGTGTAAACGCAGTTCGTGGGGCCCTGTCCACTTGCCCACTGGGCATGTGCAGTGATGTAATACTTGGCCTACTGACTAGGCGCATGCCTGACACACAGGTTGGCAATGAGCCATTATTGTCTTTGTTGCTATATAAAGTCATCTGCCCAGTACTCGGAGTGGAGGCAGATTGCTAATTGCAGACTTGGCTGATCCGGATGTGATTCTAGTGTTCTACTTACCGCCACGAGAATAAAGGTTGGTATAAGACTTTTTACCCCCAATGTTCCAGTGCCTTTACCTGGTCTCTACGAATCTAGAGTGAACTTGCCGGGGGCAGGAGCGCTCCAGCCGGCAGTCATCTACAGCTGCTGTCCAAGTGTGGTCCTGCCTAGCAGCACAGACCTCACCTGGGAACTTACACGAAGTGCAAATTCAACCCTGGTCCCAGACTTACCGAATCAGGGGAGGCCCAGCCACCTGTGACCTAACGAGCTCTCCAGGTGACTCTGATGCACCCTGAAGTGTGAGAACCACTGATGACGAGGAAGAGACTGCACCTCTGGCAAGGTCCTGTGATCATGGATTTAGTAAACCTTTTCTGGCTCTGTGTTCCGTAGTAGCCTGATTCTGTTTTCTGAGTCCAGATCTTCACATCAATAAACGTTTCTGCTCAGAAAGTATTAAATATGCATTATTAATGAAATAGCAAAGTATTAAATAATCAGGAGCCCAGATGACAGGTACTGATGGGGATGGATACAGGGCAGAGATTAATAAAAAAAGAATAATTGGAAAAGTTGATGGAGTCTAGGGGTCAGGGAAAACAGACCCAGATCAGGACAAGCATCCCAAACATTTAAAATGAAAATAAATAGGTACAGTAAACTCATTCCTTTGTATTTCTCTGTTTTACATATAGTCATGCAATAGAAATTGTTTCTCTGGCATATGAAGCTTTAAAGAAATCATCACAATTTTCAAACTATATTGGAGTGTAGAGGATAATACAAACTAAAATATCCATAAACTGAGAGCTATCAGTACACCAGGAGAAAAAAATAATGCTTAAAAGATTGTGGATGAGTACAGTCACTAAAAGATTCAGCTATCAATGCACCTGTATATTCGAGACTGTGACATCTGCATTTTAATCTCTCTCTCAAGTTCTTTAAATCTGAGTTTGTCAAACACTGCTTTTAATAAGGCATCTACTTATATCTGTCTATCTCTACCTGCAAGGCATGACATTGTAAAGAAACATTTCTTAAAATAGAAAAACAAAATCAGCTTTATGGAAGATGATGTCATGTCTCGTTATTTCCTCAAATAATGTTTTGTACTTCAACAAGGCCTAAGAAATCAATCACTATCACTGTGTACAGTCAGTGATTTGAGATAAGCTATGTAACCAAACATTTTAAAGTTCTCCTATTTGGTTTGAATTAAGTCAGGGGAGAGGAGGGAAAGAAACCTGGAGGGAGAGAAGAAGGAAAAAGGGAGAACAGTATGTAAGTATGTACACTGTTTTATCTACATTCACTGGGAGTCACAAATGATATTGTATCTTAACTTAATGGGCATCATAAAATAGCACGGCCCTGTCTGCATGTGCCCCTGTAAGAACAAGCTGAGTGAGCCTTTTGTTCAATCGCAGAGATGCAGCTCAGACCTGTCGTGTGCAGGCTGGGCAAAGTCACCACTGGTGGCCCGTGTGTAATCCCTGAAAATAACTTACTGAAGCGCTGACGGTGGTGGTAAGCCCTAAGGAGTCAGGTGAGAACTAGGCCTCTGTCTTCAGCTGCATTTCCCCCATGGCATGTTCTGTCATTTTCCTTGGCAATATGTTTCCATTTTTCTAAAGGGAAGGAGGGAAGGAGGAAGAGGCCTAATTGTTGAATCTGTCCCTAAAATTCCAACTGCATCTCACTCTGAGGATGAGAGGTATTTTTTTCTAGCTTCATGAAAGGGAGTCCTTTTTCCCTTGCTTAATGTGAATGAGAATTTCCCTCTTTTCAGTGGAAATGAAATTCCCTTATCATAAATGAGGTTTTTTGGGGGGGAGCATGTCCAAAATCTTGTTTTTATTCTTTAGAAAAACAAGTCCAATTTAACTGACATACATTATTTGTTTGAGTTTCAGTTCACTGCACAATTATGTTAATTTTATACACTATTAGATGGAGAATTCATTGCCTTTATTTTCATCTTTGTATCTTTATTGCTAGTATATTGACTAGCACTTAATATTGCTTGAATAAATAAGCAAACAAATCAATGAATAATCAACATTCTTAAAATGACATTGTAGAATTAGTGGATGATGGGTCTATTTTTTAATAGCAGTTGTGATGAACTTTGAGAATCTGAAAATCACATTATTTGGAGTTAGACTGAATATGAAAATAAATATTTATTGAATGAATAGGAATAAAACTGGGTCCCGATTTATCATTTTACCAATAAGGAAACAAAAGGTATTAACTGGTTTTCTCATGGTTTTATGGTAATTAGTCACAGAACTGATACCATAATACATTTTGAAATATTTTTATTGTAAAGTTCAAACATTTACAAAACTAGAGAAGATAGTATAATAAATCCAATGTTTCCATCAGCATTTTCAATTCATAGCCAATACTGTTTTATTAATTCCCCCCCACCTCTGTCTCCATGTTATTATGTAAACCCCAGAAATCATATCACCTTATTTATAAATATTTCAGTATTTAATTCTAAATGATAGAGGCAAAATATCCAAAGTACTTGTCGTACCTTAATAATTCCTTAATATCACTTAATGTTCAGTCAGTGTTCATATTTACTTGTTTGTCTTATACTTTTTTTAATATTTCATTTGTATGGACTGGGATTAAATAAAGTCCATACAGTGTAATTAATTATATATCATAAGTGTCTTTTAATCTGTAGGTCCTCCCTCCCTCATCTCACTCTTTTTCTCTTTCTCTCTAGTTGTTTTTCATGGAACTAGTCTATTTTTCCTCTTTTCACAAGTCTGGATTTTTCTGGCAGCCTAGAATAGAATTTTCTAACATAAAAATTGTTATTTGGACCTATTTAAAAAATAAACTTATTGGTGAAAGGTACCTATATATTAGAAATGTTTCCATAGTGTATGCTTTTTTAAAGTTACAGTACTAACATGTACTGTAAAGTTGTGCATGATATTAATTTGAAAAATAAATAGAAAAAACTTCAAAGATAACATCTCAAGAAATTTTTACCACCTGATTCCTTAAATCACCTTATTAATTTTCTAAAGTGTTTGTTTCTCTTCTTTTTCTGTGATACTTGGATTAAAGCCGGCTTTTAATTAATGCAGGAAAAATACGAATCAGAACTGGGACAGGAACTTTCATAATGCTTAAGTGTTTCTTTACTGATTAGAGCAATTCCAAAGTAGTTACATTAATTTCTGAAATTCAGCTTTTTATTAACCATTCAGAATATGAACCAAATAGATGAGAAAACCACTACACTTTCAAGGTCTGATGTAATAAAACTCTCTATAATACTAGCTGGTGATATTTCTGGGTTCAGGAGCATCATTATTTGGCCACTCCAGTTTATATAATGTCTATAGCTTCAGGTTTTATCTCTGTAAGCTTCTAAGAATATTCCAAGACATTTTTAATGATAAATTGGAGTCAACTCATGAATTTTCCCTTTATTTTTAAAAACTAAATGAACTAAAATATGTATTAAAGGAATGTAGAATATAAATTATAGATCACACGTAACTAGAATTAGTTGATCCATTCAAATTGTAGTAATATCTGAACAATTGATGCTACATTGAAAATTTCTTTAAAAACAAAGTTACCTCCTTCATTAGATAAGATTTCTATTCTTCTTTTGTCCCTTTGCTGATCGAACTTACCTCTGGGCACTTTAATTTCTGTAGCTGTGAAAAAACTGGCATCTTAAAGAGACAGGCAAGAGAGCTGTAGAGAAAGCTCATGTTTGATTTCTTTTCATTAGAAACACTTGAGTGGGAAGGATATATGAGGACTCTCTGAACTATATTTTTATTTTTTCTTTAGAATATGCCAAAATAAAAAAAACATTTAAAATGTTTGAGTTTTTCTTAATTTCACAGCATATTACTGAAATCTCATTAAATACAAAATACATATTCACTCATGCTTTCTTCAGCCTACATTCAATTTGACATTTTAAAATAAAATCAGAAAGGAGGAAAAATTTAAAGGCTTGTGTTTGGTATTTTAAAGGAACAAAAGTGGTTATTCAAGGGTGAAAAATACATACAGAACATTTTTTTCTCAAAGAGGAAGTCTGCTTAATGGCCACGTTTTATTTTCACAAAAATAAACTTATTACTGAATGCAAAAAATGATCAGTTATTTTAAGAGGAATTATTTATAAGAAGGGTGAAAAACTAGTAACTAAATTCTGTGCTTCCAGCAATTGTTCTACCACTACTTCAGAACTAACTAGAACACTGAGAGACGAATTCTTCTGAGTACCGACAGACACTAGGCAGCTCAGGATTTATGCTTTAAATATCAAAGATTAAACATTGCCATAATGATTTTGAATTTGTTGTATTCATTTCTGAAATTAAATTATTAATCCTTTCTTGATGACTCTGGATTCTGAGTCTTATCCTGTCTTCAGCCTTACACTTCTCAGCTCCATTTTCCATAAGACTTCCAGAGATATCTTACAAATATAGAACTTTTGCACCTTCTTCAGTGGTTTTCTTCAGCTTTCAGGATAAAGCCCCAGGTCTACAATGTGGCAGATGAGACTTTTATGCCTTGGTCCTTGTAGACCCCTCGTCTGTACCGTTTACCACCCTTCCTCTGCCCCTCTATGTCTAGAACTACAGATCCAGTTCTTACTTACTTTTCTCTGTCACACAGAGTAAGCACGGTGCTTAGAAGGCCCTCCCTTACCCTTGGCTTGGCTAAATCTTAATCACCTTTTACACGTAGAAGACGGAACAGGCAGATTTCTCTTCCTTCCTCTCTCGTCCCTTCCTGCGGGTCCCACAGACGCTGGTGATGCTCTCACATCGCCTGTGATGCCGCGCTCTGACTGCTTGTTTGTCATCCTAATTAAATAGTAGATATTACGGAGACAGGCAGCATTCGCCATTGTTTTTCCAGCACCTAGCGTGGTATCCGACATGTAAGTAGCAATCAACAAATGGTGGTGTTTGTTGAATGGTGGTGTTTCTTGAATGAATAATGGTGACATAATTATTAGAGTTTACTGAAGAATATAGGGTTATATTTTACTACATCAAATGCCGTGCTTTTAAAAAATATTTTCATGGTACAATCACTCTGTACATTCTTTCTCTGTTATTTGTCCCTTCTTAATCCTTTAGTGTACCTGCCTGTGGGTATTAATCTTTTTCTGATTTGATGAGTTTTATATATTGTTCTCTTCTCAAATGAGAATGTGAGAATATTCTATTTGTGCCTGAAAGTATTTGCTTCTAACTATATTAATTCTATTAAAAAGATGATTAATTAAATGCTATATTGTTTAATATATTAATACTATTGGTTCGACATGTCTTCCTTGAATTCTTGATTATCTCAATCAAATCAACCATTGTTTTGTATTATTCAATAATAGCTTCTATTACTTTTCTGGAACAAGCAAACAACTAACACGTACTGTAAGCATGAGCTTACTAAAATAAGTTTAACCTGGTCTATTTCATTGTCAAAAGAAAAACAAAGCCACCAGGAACTTTAAATTCACAAACACAAGTAAAAACATGTCAACACCAATGCCTAATTCTGTTTGTGGAAAGATAGTTACATTATATATGTTATCTCAAAAGACTAGAATATTTTTTACAATAAGAGTTGGAATGATACTTATTTCTAGAGTTCATAACAGCTATTGTCTAAGTGAAGCCATGTGAGTGTTCAGTATTTTAAAGCTGTACAGAGAAAACTAAATATTTGTATTGAGTCTCCAACTTCAGCCACATGCATTGGTGGTACTGAAGCCCGGCAGAGGCATGGGGCGGGCACCCTGATGACTCTTCCTGCCCGGGATGAAACGTGCCCAGCTATAAACAGCACAGGAAGAACGGGAGGGACTCCATCTTAAGGCTAAGATTCCAGTTTAAAAACCAGGGAGTTTGGAGTTAAGATTCCTAACATATCCTTTGGTAATCAGACAACAACCTACCTTAAAACAGTGTAAGCAGTCCTTACTAATATGTTCCCAGTGCTTGAGGATAACCACTGTCTTAGAGAACAGGATCAATAAATTCCTTGTGTTAAGTTTATCTTACAGAATTATCTAGAGGACTGACTGTGGATGGTGACGTTATGTCCCCCTCTGGAGACAGACCTCAGGAGACCACACGTGAAGCCTACTCGCCCCTGCCGCCCGCGGCCTCCCTTTGGCCCAGTCCGAAAGCCCGAGACACAGAGTCCTGAGCCCTAAGCGCTCCCCTCTCTGCGGTTGCCCACATTCCCCTTTCTTCAAGTGTGTACTTTGCCTTAAATAAAGACTTCTCACTGCTCAACTTACTGCGTTTTGTCTCTGCTGTCTTCCAGTGGTGAGGGTCTTGTTACTTTGCTATTTCATTAAGTTTTAAACAGTTAAGCACAAGTCTTCTCTCTCTCTGTCCTACTGCAGACAAGTAGCGAAGGGCTGCTGAGATCTGTGGTGATTTGGGCTCGCAGGTTCCCGTCGTCTGGGTGACCTGGACAGAAGTGAAGCCGTGTGATCATGCTCGTTAGTAGCCTGTCTGGAAATCTCTTTCTCTGCCTTTGGAAAGTTCTCAGAACATAATCTCACTCCATCCAGTGCTCTGTGGCTCCCCCAAATCCTGGGTGGTAGGGACTTAGTTCTCACACCGTGCAGACTCAGACCCCGGATGCCAGGTGACCCAGGCTGGCTTCCGGAGTTGGCAAGGGACCTGCCCTGTGCCGAGCAGCAGGTCAGTGCACTGCCCTTCCCTCCCTCTGCTCTTCCTGGCTCTCTGCGGCCTGCATGGCAGCTGCCATTCCCTGCTACTCTCTCTGTAATGAACGCCTCCCTTACTTGCACTCATCCAACCTGCCTGAGAATTCTTTCTCCTTCAGAGTGAAGAACCATCCCCTGTCCAAGTTCAGGTTTCACCTGTTGTCCAGGGAGAAACCTCCCCAGGTGCTGCTGCTCAGCAACAATACTGGCTCTTTGCATTCCTCTGGCTCTGAGGCACTGATGCCTGAACCCTCCCCTCCCCTACAGCCTTCTCTTTATACAAATGTCATGTTGCTGCACTTGATCACACAACAGATTCAGGTGTCCCTTTCTTTGTGTGTCTTGTACCCTTGCAGGGACTATGGGACTTAAATTCATCTCCTCAAACTTCTCAAACTCCTTGTTAAATGTTCTTAGCGGAATGCTCTGGCTTGACAAACTGAAGTGCCTTTTGAGCAGCAGCACCAGCGAGAATGTGGGGAGAGCGCTGTAGAAATTTGTTTTACTCAACCTTGAAGAAATGTTAAGTGCTAATTCCCTGCTTCAAGTAAAGTGCACCAAATGTATATGCAGTGTTCCTGAGAGCTTCCTAATGAACTGAAAAACAAACAATTAGAGGTGGGAAGAAATATATTTCATCAACCCCCTAAGCAGCAGTGATTTGCCTCAGCTTGTCATACACACTTGATTCTGATTAAAATAAGGGAAATGAACTAGTTTAACCCTTCTTGATAAAAACATTGTATTGCTTTTAATAGTCTCCAATCCCGCATTCTATGGATTGTGCACACTGTTCACATGAAGGCTCGTGGGGTCTACAAGACAGTTAAGCTGAGGAATGTATTTTACTGGCCATGACTGGACTGAGAATTAATCGTTTTTAAATGACCTAAATAACAAAGGTGGCAGGATTGAATGCAATACGCCTTGCTAAAGAGGCTTTCAAAACTTGTGATTGAACTCCTCAGATCGCTCCGCTTCTTTTGAACATTTTTATAGTTGGGTTAATAGAAGTCATGATTGTGGCTGATGTTTAAAGAAAGAAGAAAATATGTTGGTGGGGTAAAAACACAGAGATTTTTGGATTAAGATTCGTGCGCTACAAAAAAAAAACAGACGAAGGGCAGCAAGACAAAATGGTAAGGCTGGATTCCAGGCCTCCTTTACTTGCTGTTCACGCTGAGAAGAAGGCCGGCCTGCGGCTTGGCTATACGATGCCGGGCTTCTATTAACGAGCTGCCTCCCTGCTAGTGCCGCCAGCTGACATCTGCGGGGGCAGCAAGACTTCTGGGAAATGGACTTCATGGTTTTGACTGAAATCCTATTCTGCCTAACTAATAATAATGTATTATATAACAGTAAAGTAAAAAATAATTTTATAGTTAGTATGATGCTTTATGTTTTATTTATAATTTTTTATTGAGCTATATTAACATTTAACACTATATTAGTTTTAGATATACTATATATATATAGACATGCACACATATATATAGAGACATATGTGTGTATATATATAATCACCACAATAAGTCTAGTTAATCCCTCACCATATATAGCATGCAAATTTTTTCCTTGTAGTGAGATCTTTTACAATTTTTTCTTAGCAACTTTCAAATATATGATATGGTATTATTAACTATAGTCACCATGCTGTACATTATATCCCCATGACTTAATTTGCCCCCTATCCTATCTCTGGCAACTACCAGTCTGTTCTCTGTATCTATGAGTTTTGTTTGTTTGCTTGCTTTGCTTTGTTTTAAGATTCCACATGTAAGAGAGATCATAAGTATTTGTCTTTCTCTGCCTGACTTATTTCACTCAACATAATGTCTTTAAAGTCCATCCCTATTGTTGCAAATGGCAAGCTTTCCTTTTTGTGGGTGAAAATATTCCATCATATATATGTGTTACTTTTTTTTTATCCACCCAGCAGTGGACGCTTAGGTTGCTTCCATGTCTTGGCTATTATAAATAATGGTGCAAAGAATATGGGGGTACATATATCTTTCTGAGTTAGTGTTTGCATTTCTTTTGGATAAAACCCAGAAGTGGTTGCTTTACATTTTATAGAGCAAGTTCAACATATAACTCATGTGACGCTTACAAGAACTCTGATAGCATCATCATCTTTACTGATGAATTTCACAGAGATTAATTTACTTGCTGAATAATTAAAACATGAATCTGGATTTTCTGATTTCAAATCCAGAACTGTTCTACCATTTCACTGTCTGGATTTTTTACCTGAATGTCACTGTGGAAGTCATCTTGACAGCATCTTTCAGTGATCAGGTATTATTATCTATTCCTAAATCTCTTATTGGTTCTCACAACTTGTTACAGAGTATGGCTTTTTCTCTTTATGCTAACATATTGACACATATCCTACATTTTGATCTCTATATAATGAAATGTGATACAAAAATAAAATATGACTCTTGTTCTGCCTTTCATATTTTAATATGATATACTGGGGCTTTCTATGATGTTAACCTAAAATTTCATGCTAAGATTGTTTTGTATGTGATGTCAAGTAATTCCCTAACCCTTGGGAAATTCTGGTTATGAAAATACTGGTTTCTGGTTATAGAATTTTTGAGTATTGAAGGCCTGCTAAGGAAAGGTTTTTAATGGTCATAATATTATTTATCTGGAGAAGTCAAACTGTTTTCTTATTGGAATATTATTAAAGTTAATGTTTGTTTATTAAGCTATGTGTATACCCTGCTTTTCAGGATGGCTGTGAGGAATTCTGCATGTTTTAAAAATGACTTATAATATGTTTATGGACTATTTTAATAACCCACCCTACACATACAGCTCTGTTCAATTCTGTCTCTCTCAAGAGTTTATTTAATACAGTAGTACCCTAATCTTTAGGGGGAATATTTAATATTATGAAGATACATATTTTCCCTAAATTTATAAAATCTATAATGTCAATATGATAACAATAGCATTTCAGATAGAATATTTTTCTGGAACTTCAAAAAATTCAAGTTCAACTGGAAATTTATGTGCAAAACTTGCAGGAAAATTCTGAAAGATAAAAAGAATAATGCAGGCAGAGAAGGTCTTATCAAACATTGAATTATATTTTAGATCTACAAGACTTTTGGCATTGGCACAGATAGTGAATCAGAGGAGCAGAACAGAGTCCAAGAACAGTCCTTTGTTAGCATTTGTTTATGTGAATGTGGCATTTCTACTCAATGGAGAGAAGATGGTTCACTCTGTAACTAGTATTGGAATAGCAATGATTCATATGGGAAAATAAAGATGGTTCTCTATCCTTACAAGTGAGACTTTTCCTTTAACTTGCACTACCTTGTCCTACTTCACATTTGTACAGTGTTCATGTTTTATTTTTATAACAAAAATAGCTTACTTTTTAAAAACCTAATAACCTTATAATTTGGCTGTCTTTGGTTGTGTTAATACCAGTTTACTCTGTTGTTACCATGAAAAGTGAGTTTTTTGTTATTCTAATATTTCATATTTCCCTCTGTCTACATCTTGATTATGTGTTTTTTAATTGTGAACTTTTAAGTTGATAACAACAAAATACTTGCTTGAAAAATGCAAACCTATCAAGCAGATACTTTTAACAGGTAGTTTTAATTCCCTTCCCTATGTTCTTGTTGACAGCTTTTGATTTCACTTTAAATCTCTGATTTCTAAAGAATAAAAAACAACCTCAGCTTTCTCTTATGACGCAATGCCAGTGAATTTCATTACAGCCAGAGATGATTTCTGCTCACCACTGATCTATGGTCTCTTTATCTGAGCTGAGCGTCTCACAGCCATGATGCAGTGGTCAATGTGACAGAGCTGTTACCTCATTAAAATCCGAATGCCAATGGCAGCACCTTGGACATTATATCCTCATCAAATAACAATTTGAAAAAAGAAATAAGCTTGTATAACTGAGATTGTTATATGATCTGAGAACACAGGAATCCAAAATCGAGGGCAACACTTCCTCGAAATGAAATATTCACCACCTGTCTTTTTTGGTGCTGAATGGGCATTTTATAATACCCCTGACTTATCCTATAGATAAATAGGGACAGTTTTCTGTAGGGTGGGATATATACATACACACATAAACACACACACATATTTATCATAAAACATAAAGTGTTTTACATTAAAAAGACGCTTCATAAACATTTATTATAAGAATATTTGGAAAACAAAGTGGACTAGTAGCTTATTGTACAGTTCTGGCAACCACCCAATTTTCATTAAGCTGGGTACTTACTCTGTGCTATTTGACCACCTAACTCTCACATTTACTTGTAATTTGCTCCTTTTCCTTTCATCTGACCTGCTACCTCAGTGCACATTTTCAGTCACATGACAGAGAAGGGAATAAACATGCTGCCATGAAATCTTCTCCTGTTCTGTAAGCCTTTGGATAGCATGGACTTTTAACAGAGAGTAGTTGACAGAAGGCAAACGTTTCAGACTGCACTGAAGGTAAGGTGAGGTCTACTGCTCTGAGGACATGTCAGCGTTACATGGATTTACCTACCAGAGAATAGAAAATCTACCTCCAAAATTCTTACCGGGTATTTTTTTCAAATGAAGACTATTTTTAGAGCAGTTTAATGTTCACAGCAAAACTGAGGGAAAGGTATAGGGATTTCCCCTGTCCACCTCCCCCCAACCATTGTCCCCATGTATAGCCTTTCCCAAAGTCAATTTTAATTCCAATAATTCTGCAATAACATATAGCACCTCTGCGGTGAAATGTTAAGACCGAACTTTCTAGTTTAGTAGCTTTAAAGGAGGACATCTTGGTTGCTTCCAAGGTGCACAATTATGAGTAAACTGATATAAACATCTGTTTGCAAGTTTTCTTGTGGGCACACTTTTCAACTCCTCTGGATAAATACCAAGGAACACTATTGTTGTATCAAGTGGTAAGAGTGTTTTGTAGGAAACCAACAAACTGTCTCTCAAAGTGGCTACCCCATGCTCTCCCACCAGCAACGAATGAGAGTTCCTGTTCCTTCACATCCTTGCCAGCATTTGGTGCGCTGGTGATCCAGATTTCGGCCATTCTAATAGGTGTAGTGCTTGCTGTCTTACCGTTGTCTGATTTTGCATTTCCCTGATGACATGTGGAGTGTCTTTTCATATGCTCATTTGCCATCTGTGTATCTTCTTTGGTGAGGTGTCTGTTCAGGTCTTTGGCTCATTTTTTAATTGGGTTGTTTGTTATTTTATTGGGTTTTAAGAGGTTTTTTTGTATATTTTGGCTAACAGCCTATCAGATGTGTCTTTTGCAAAGATCTTCTAGTTTGTGTCTAGTCTTCTCATTCTCTTGATGTCTTTCACAGAGCAGAAAATTTTTATTTCAATGCAGTCCAGCTTGTCAGTTATTTTTTTCATGGGTCATGCCTTTGATGTTGTGTCTAAAAATTCATCACCACACTGAAGGTCATCTAGGCTTTTCCCTATGTTATCGTCTATGAACTCTAGAGTTTTACATTTTACATTTAGATCTGTGATCCATTTTGAGTTAATTTTTTTAAAGGGTCTGTGTCTAGATTTGTTTTTTATTTGCATATAGGTATCCAGTTTCCTATACATTTTTTCTAAAGTTAAACGTTGCACGTTCACAACAAAGAAGAAAGCTCATATCTTAATCTGAACATCTGGTAAAATAAACTTGTAATATCTAGGAATTGTGCAGTTACATATGATAATGGATATTTCTTCTTTACCTTCTACAATAACATATAGCACCTCTGAGGTGAAATATAATGCTGAACTTTCTACATTAACAGCTCTAAATTTCAATGTCTTGTTATTCTATCAGTAATTTTAATTATATAAATTGTATCCCTATAAGAATATACTATATTTGATCCTTTATTTTTCTTAATTTAAATATCCAAGTTGAAATGACTATTTCCACAAGATTTAAGATCCTTTAATGTATATTAGATTAATAAATATATGTATAAATTGTGTAAACATACTTTGTAACTAGACCACCAACACAGATACGTAATTATTAATTTTTTGTTGAATAAATCAATACATCCTTATATTTGTGGTTGATGACCCATTAGTGAGTCAATAAACAATTAAGTACTCAATATTTTACTTCTAAGTATTATATGCTGTTAAGATACAAAAAAATAGAAAAAATGTAGCCCTTGTTTCATGTTCATAGCAAAATCAAGTAGACGTGAAAGGTTTCAATAGGGATAGTTTTAAAAAAACTGACAGTATAAACAATAGATAAAGTATATATTTCTTTTCTTCTATTTTCCTCACATTCATCATTAAATTAGTGCTAATTTTTATTTATGTATATGTTAATGATTAGTTCATGTATCAGATGTGCTCCTGAAACATAAACTAATCATTAACATATACATAATACAAAGTTTTAAATGATTCTAGTTGGGCCCTACTAATTGTAATCTAGACTATATATACAAATGAAAAATAGAATGCACTGCCTGAAAATAAATGAAAAAACAATACTTTCCCTAGAATTTTAAAGTTAGAACTGATCCCTGAGGATTGGATGGTTGGGGAAGGCTTAGACTATCTGAGTCTTAAAGAATATGCAACTTCCAGGGAGAGGAAGAAAGACTTCAAACCTTGGTAGTTTAGCAGAAAAGCCGGCTGAAATTTTGTTTTTCCTTTCCACTCTTTTAACCTAAATTTCAAACTTGGAAATGACTACTTTGTTATGAGAAAAGATTGGTTAATTGTATGGCAAGCAGAAGAAATCAAGGAACATTTGTCCTTCTGCTGATGACACCACCTGTGTTCCTTGGATTGGGGATTGTCCTGGTCTTCTTGGGCTGAGAAAGTACCACAGATTGAGCGGTTTATAAAACACAGAATTTTGTCACAGTTCTGGAGGTTGGAAGTCTGAGATTAGAGTGCCAGCATGGTTCAGTTCTGGTGAGGACTCCCAGGTTGGAGCCTGCTTACTTCTCGTATCCTCACATGGTAGAAGCAAAGCGAGTGAGCTTTCTGGCCCCTTCTTATAAGGGCACTAATCCCGTTCATGAGCATTCCATGCTTACAAGTCTAATTATCTCCCAAAGTTTTCACCTCCAAATATCATTACATTGGGGATTAAATTATAACATACGAATCTGGGGAGAACAAAACATTCAGCTATTAACAGAGATGATGAGGAAGAGGTGGTTTTTGAGGCAGTTGAGGATCCAGGACTAACACACATAGCTTGAGAAGAAGAAAAAGCAAACATCAAAGAGATCCAGTTCAAGCCAAATGCAGTGTGACCAGTCATACATGGTGATGCATAAGAATATTTTAAAATCTGTTTAACCATATCAGCACTTTTTTCCCCTTGGGGATAGAGTGGAGGACAGAATATTTCATGGAGACAGAGAGCGGATAGAGAAGAGCCATGAGTTACCCTTTGAACTGTGGTCCTTAATCCTATTTCCTTTTCCAGCACGAGAGAGCAATATGGTATAAGACCCCAGTGAAAATGGATCTCAGTGTCAGTGATTTCTAATGAAGTGAAGAAAGGAAAGTGGATCCACAGCCTCCCTCAGGGATGTGGATCAGGTTCTGAGGGAAGGAGAGTGTAGATAGGAGAAGTCCCTTCCTGCCCAGGGGATTCTGATGCACCGTGCTTTCTTCTGATTCACTAGGAATTGTGCCTTAATTTCATCCACTGTAAAACACAATGTAGGGAGGGTGGTGGACATGAAAGATATGCAGCATTATTGCTGGTCAGCTTCTTGGTTGTGCTGGATACTCAAAATGAGGGGAATTTGGGAAAAATAAGTGGAAACCTGAGATTTAGGGAAAACATAACTAAAATGGAGAGTTAAATAATAGCCCTTTCTATATGCAGTCCAAAAATTCGCTGGTCTTCCTAACAATATTGAACTATGGAAGGTAGGTTGGCATTTGTCAGCAATCAGTGCACGGGTCACTGAGCAAGTCACTGTGATTTCTGTCACGGACGACAGACTGACCAAGAAGAGTCTACAAGAAATTTGACAGTTTTGTGAAGTCTGGATAAAGATTTTTTTAGATTTATTCTGTGGCAACATTGACACCTCTAAAATAACCTCAAAAACTTTTATTTAAATTATGTTTGCCTGTTTTGGTCATTAAAATATTTTATAAGGATATTTCGCCCTTTCAAAATTAGGAGAATGCTAGTAAAAATCATATAAGTGTATTTGACTGTAACTCAATAGTTTATGCAAGTTCTTTTTCTGCAAAAAGTGGTAATATGCAGATATTATAGAACTGTCCCAGGGAAAATTTGTAATACTAGGAGATTTCCTGGGCTCATTTGGATTTACCCAGTGGTGTAAAATTGAATCATTGTGAACTATCAGACAATTCACTGAATGATTTCATCTTACTAGAAGATCCCCTCACCAGAATTTCTCCCAGTTCTTGCTTGATGTTATTATTCCAGTGACTTCTGAGAAGGGAAATGGAGCACATTTTTTTGTGTGTGTTTATAGACCAAAAAAGACACGCTTCTGAGCAAGACAGGATGATCTTGAAACAGGATAGCTTTCCATATAGAAAAGTGCCAGCATTTTGAAAATAGTATGTTTTGGAGACTGTCCTTAATGTTCACATCATGTAAGCCTCTAAATAGTCATGGTAACTGATTTGTAATTAGAATATAAAATAATTTATGTGTTTTCTTATTTTGCTTTTTCACGAATTCAAATCATGCTCTGATACTGCCACTTTTGTATCCATGCAGTACAATGATGAATGATGTTTATAAAATATCTCAAAGGGACTGTAGAACTCAAGTTGTCTGTGTCATCAAAGTTGCATAAAACTATATTCAAAATCACTGTGTGAAATATTTTAGTATGTTGATTTTTTGTTTTGAAAATTATAATTATTATAAGATACTTAACTGGAATTCTCCACTTTTCAGACATATCACAAAATATGGTTTACTGTGTTATTTGATTTACCACATTTGTATATTATTACTAGTTATGTATTGGTCCAAAATTGCTTTATTCTCGCATTTTGCTTTTACTTCAAAGGATTTTCACTTTGAAGTAAGAGAATAGAGGCTAGTCTGACCAGCATAGATCTTATAATGAATTGAAAACATATTTAAAAAACACTAAAAAATATTATGTAGTGTGATTACAAAAGTGTTAATATATGTAACTAAAAACAATATAAATATTTTATGTTCTATGCTGATTTTTGTGTCCTATTGAACATCTCTATATAAATATCCTTAATCATTTCAGGAACAAGATAAGGTGGAAATGTAAATATATATCATTGACATTAAATATTAATAACATACCGAGAAAAAAAAATCAATCTTGTTTAAACACCTTCTGTAAAGGAACTGTTAGTATGTCCCTTATCCAACTCCCATTTCAAGTACTAAAATCTGGTTAGCAATAATCCAGTAGTTTATTTGGCAATATCTAGGGGAATTTTTTTTTAATGATTCATGGAAATGACCTGAAGAACTTATATAGAATGCATGAATTCACAATGTGGACTAAAAACCATAGGCATTTCTTATACAATTAATCATAACTATGACAAGTGCATACAAGTCATATTCAGTGAAGTTTTGCCATCCTCTCAGTTAATTTAGGCTAAGTCATGCTTTGGGAACAGGCAACCCTAAAATTTCAGCTGCTCAACACATCAAAGTTTGCTTACTTCTTTCCTAACATTGGTTGGCCTTTTATTCGCTCCATGTTCTCTTCACTCTAGCACCAAACTGACTGGAAAGTTCTATCTGGGAAATTGCTAGCCAGGACAGGGGGAAAAGCGACAAAGTTTGACCTTTAGGTTTAAGGTTCAGCTCAGGAGTAACAAATATCTCTTCTGTGTGTGTTTCAACTTTCATACCTGAGTGTAACAGCATGAAGACGAATGATCCTCTCACAGGGAGGGGTTTCCCATTGTGATGGGCATTAAAGAGGAGCAACAGATATTTTGAACATTCATACATTTTATCATAGATATAAACTTCTAGTTACTCCTCATTACAGAGCTGATAAAAATCCTCAGACCAGATATGGTTAAACATAAGTGACTTTATGTTAATATGAGGTTTCATTTTGTGAATCCCATGCGTATACTGCCTGACTGGTCCTCAATGGATTTTTAAAATAATTTTTTTCTTATTATTGTAGAAAACTCTAGTGTCCTATATCTACAGCTGCTCCAAGTTTATTTTATTCAGTAAATGCTTAATACATACTTCTATGTTCTCATGTATATAATAAAGTTCCTACCTCTCAGAAGCTCAGAAATTAGTTGGAGAAATAGAAAATTATGTTGACTATTATGATAATAAAGTGGGAATATATGTGAGTTATTCTGTTGAATATTATTTCAACAATTGTGAAATGTGCTTTAGGTAGATTTTCTCATTTAATACAACAGTGGTACCAGTTAGATGTCATTTTTTTTCCTTATTTTCATATTTCAGATGGGGAAACACCTTAAGGTGGTCAAGTGCCATGCCTAAGGTCATACAGCTGTTTGACTCAAACCAGGTCATCAATTCTAAAGCTTGAACTCTCTTCCCCCACACTATACTGTCAGCTCCTATTTTTATTTTTCTGAAAATGTGTTATCCAGTCCATGTGATCTTGAAGTTATTGTCTACTCTGTGTTCTGCTTTTGGATTATTGGTGGTGTTGAGGGTTATTTTCTACCGCTTTTGTTAGGGTAACTACCTTCTGCTTTAAGGTCAAAAAAGAAATGTACACACATCACCCCTTATGCATCATTTTTCAACCTCCCCAGTGGTAGCAGTTTAGGACTATTTTATCATTTATCTTCTTCAAAGTGGATCAATTTAGGTTCAATCTACTTACTCAGAAATGAAAAAGAATTAAAAATTTTATGATGTATTAAATAGATTTAAATATTCCTAATAGTTTTAGAGAGCTACACTTAAATCACTAATCCTCAGCTGCATGGAAAATTAAATTTATGCAAAATATTTCTATTGTTGAATGGTGCAATCTACTTATCTAATAAAATTGTTGTACACTTTTATGATTACATTTTTCAAGCTCTCATGCTCTAAAGAGACTGATCAAAATTGTGAAAAACTCAAAATCTTTTTTATGAATTCTAAGGATTTGAGGAACATAACAATTGCCTTAATATATTTAGAAGATGTAGTAAATTGTTTTTTTATGTAACTATATAAAGCAAACTTAGATGTAACTATAAAAAGTCATGTATTACCTAACATAAAGAAAATGATATTTTTTACATTTGAGCTTTTCACCAAAAACCTGAACACTTTTGGAAGTGGAGAGGTTTTTTTTAAGTTTTGCAGAGAAGTGATGGAGAGAATTCAGTATTAGGTAAAGTCCCAAAGATATTGGCAGTCTTTGCTTACAGTCTCTTTTTAATCCTTGAAGCAGAACTCACATATCCTATGTCCTCACCAACTTAATGTAAACTTATTCTCCAAATGCAAATGAGTAATGGAATTTAAGTGAAGATTTTTGGGGTGACACAGGAGAAAACATGTCACCAGCCACACAGCAAAGAACTTTATGAAACCTTCATTAGATATTTTGGTTTTCCCAACACTTTCCTCAGCTTTATCTGCTAGGGTATCTCCTGCTCTCTACCTTCCTTCCTGTCCATTTAGGGTCCGAAATTTTCCTGGATCCAGTTTCTTTTCTCAATCCACTGCCAGTTATTCTCTTTAAGTCTCTATGTCCTTTCTAAAATCAGCAATTTAGTCCTTTATCATTCCTCTAATATGTATGCCTAGTTTCTTCACCTTGCTGTGCTAATAAAACATCCCCTGTCTGTATCCACTTGTCCTTGAATGGGGTAGAGGTTATCAAGCACAATATGACCTGTGATCTGTATCTATATTTATATGCATGCAAACATGTATGATTTGAGATCAGAATGTTTTAAACATCTCCCCACCAAAAAAGAAAAAAAAATGATAAAAACCATTTAGATTAGGAAGAAAGTTGCAAGTACATAAAAGGCATGATTTATGCTGTCAAAAAGCTTACATTTTTTGTAATTAGATACTATTTTTGGTATTGGAAACAAATGAGGCATGTATAGAAGGAAACCAGAACACTTGACACTAGCATCCTATTCTCATGTTGCAAATATAACATGTTTTTTAAAGAAAATAATTAGTTTAGATATACCTTACTCTTTATGTTCAACATATCTGAATTTTCTGGAAATCTCTAAGAGTAATATAGAGGGGGTAAATTGGATTCTTTCTTTTCTTATCTCTACTTAACATAGGCTGACATGACTCTGGCTACATCCTTTGTGGTAACAAGTTTCTGGTATCTTGGTAGCTGTCACAGCTGATGTCTTTTCCTCTCTTTTTCCTTCTGTTTTTTTCCAAAGTCCTTATTGAGGGAAAACTGAAAGGCCACAGAAAAATGAATCTGAATACCATTAATACTCCAAGAATTCTGACCTGCATAGGTGAGTTTGTGAGACATCTTTAAGAAAGAAAAAATCTTCCAGGAAGTAAGAGAAAACGATATGTTTAGAGGGGAAGGATTTATGAGTTGGGTTTTAAAGGAACAAGTAACTACAGAAGCTTCTGCATTCTCTCTTAGCTCTTTCAGTTTTGTTCATGGGGACATTAAAAATTACTGGATTTACCTTATGATGTTGAGTCAAATAGTATCATAATTTTTTTAAACATAATTTTCTTTGAAAAGTAGTGTTACTTAAAATTCAAAACATTTCATATTTATGTTTATTTGAAGTACTGGATGTACACTGTAGTTTTTTTTAGATCTCAGAATTCTTCCAATCCAATGTTCATCTACCTCAAGATTTACGAGGTAATGTATGAAAAGGTACAATAAAGTAGTTACATTAAAAAAGAAAAGTGTTCTGAAATTTGCAAATGATAGAATTAAAACATAATAACTTGGTACCTATTCAGCTTAAATGCCCTCTCATTGCTCTCATATGCCATGAAATTAAATACTAAAAAAAATGCCATAAGATGATATTCTTTGCTTTGAAAACTGTCATAATCTCAGTTATTTAATTTTTTTTGTTTATACCCAATTGTATTTTTTCTCTCAAATATAGATTCCTTTTCCATGTAGGCACGTCCATTCTCAGACTTTAAAGAATTATTAAATATGTAATTTTATTAAACTCTCCTTATTATTGATCTGTCTAGACTAATCAACACTTTCTTAGGACATTTCCATTTTATTTTCTTTATTAGTTTCTAAGTTATTCAAAATCAAAATTATACAATTTTCTAGTTTTGTTTTTGCTTAATAGAGATGAACTATTAAATAATTATTAATTTGTTTGGGACATCTGAACAATTTCAAACAACTTCAAAAAACTAGATGGGCTGTTGTTAATGGTAAATGGGAATCTTAAAGCAATCTTAATTTTGAAAAGTTCAACAAGTCAAGTGGATTCTTTTATTTTTTAGTAATGTTGGTTACTTCAGAACACTTTTTAATGAGTTAAGGAATCCCAATACAGATTCTTGGAACATTTTAGAAATTAGAGATTTTGTCTGTAATAAGGCACCTGTCATATTAATATTTTGTGGTATTTTTGTATAACACTATCTGTAGTGTTCTGTATATGCAATGCAGATATGAAGAGCTGAATATAGATTTCACATCAGTGTTTTGAAAAAATCATCAGGGATTGAATTGTTTTGGGTAAATTTATTTTCCATGCAGTTGAGGCTTAGTAATTAAACTATTACATGTATTTCAATCTATTTAATACATCATAAAATGTCAAATTCCTTTTCATTTTTGAGTATATTTAACATCAATTGATATTTCATTTGCATCTCAAAGATGTTATAAACATCCTGCTTTAATATGCAACTTTTGGAGCTTTTAGATAGTAGATTAGATTGAGCCTACATGAGCTGACGAGGTCTGGATGCCAACTCTGCTTTAAATCTTTCCAAGTGATGCTTTGACATAAAAAATAATGAAATATTGTTTGAATCATTGACCCTGCTAGATAAAATTATTGGACATCATCAAATGTGAACCAGTTTTATTTAAATTATAAAGATATTCCTGTGTAGACTAAGAATGCCTGACCCAAGTATGTGTTCAAATAAAGACTTATAGAATGAGTGGATGAATGCCAAAATGACATAACATAGTCTGTAGAAATACTTCAAACAACTGTTCCTTTCCATTTCCAAGTTATGTATAGATAGCCATTTCCTTTAGATGACTGCTGCAATTTTTTATACATTTGTTTTGCCTTTTTTATAAGTATGTATTGCTCCATTATACTCCTGTTTATATGCTACAATACAGGGTATGAGCCTCATGTACAGTTTTATGGTTTATTTTGTCTTTAATTTATTCACTCACTAAGCATTATTTGCTATGTTATGTGTGCCTGATCCTTTGCTAGGAGGGGAAGATACAAACATACATAAGACATACTCTTGATAAGGGAGAGAAACCAAAACGTCCACATTTAGTTATAAAACAGTCTGTAACATATGTACTCTTAAAACATAGGCACATCGTGCCTTGGGACATCAGAGAAAGGGTGGCTGCATGGTAGAGGCGGTCAAAGAGGATGAGCAGAAATTTCACAGGAGAGATGTAAGACATGAGGAAAACCGAGTGAGCACAACAGACATAAGCAGAGAACGGGGAGGGAAGGGAGGTATAAAGTATCAGTTTTAAATTTGAAGGAAGGAGTGTGGATATAAGAGGTTCGAAGGGGATGAAGAGCCCGAGACTCCCAAGGGAACATTGCAGAGGGAACCCAACTGAAGTGCAACGAGTCTTCTCCTAGAACAACCGACCTGGGTTCCTTAGCAGGCTTCCCCCAAACATAGCCTAGGAGACTAAGGTGAAGCATTTTGTAGCACACTCGATACCTTCTCTTCTAACTTCTCTCTTTATTCTACAAACTTTAATGAAATTTTGATCTTTTGGTATAAATACAATCCAGAGTTTCTTCCCTACCTCCTTTCTCTTTCCCATAAAACCTGACATTCCTTTCAATCTTTGTATTAATTCAAATTCTGGTATGCGTCTGAGTTGGCAGTAGCGTGAGAAGCCAGGGGTGACTGTGTGGACTGGCTGGGAGAGGGGCTGTTTTTGGTAATTACATGTTAATCTGCTTTTCCTTACATTAGCTTGAGAGCATTTCTACCGCGGAGCTTTCTCATTACAGTCTCACGTGGGCCTCTCACTGTTGGCATTGACTGCTTCCTGCTGGAGACCTGGTGCGTAGTGTATGGTGTTTAGTGTATAGTGTTTAGTGTATAGTGCTTCCTAGTATTAAATCTGTTATAATAATCTGTTCTTCACTGATTGTGAGCTCCACAAGACAGAGATATTGTGTTTATTACATAATAAGATTTCAAGAGATGCTTAAAACTGCATGAATGAACACATGAATGAATAGTGTTTAGTATCCAGGCCCTGGAAAATTTTAGACTAGAATCTGTGTTTCTAGTTCTCAGCCCACTTTAGTCTCACCATACTCAGTGTATTTCCTTTTACCTAACAACTCTGGCAAAATTCTCTGCTCATTTACATATCTCTTAATAGGAGTGAAGCTAAGTATTCTTATGTACTTAAAGAGTGTGGGTGTTATCTTCTCTACAAAGTGTTTATTAATGTTCTTTATACATTCTTCTTTTGTTGGACTTTTTTCTCCCTCTCACTTTATGGATCATTTTATATATTGGGAAATTTCACCCTTTGACATATTTTTCAAGTTTGTGGTTAGTATTTTGACTTTTCTCATGGTATTTTGCCATATAGAAGTTTCAATCACTTTTTTCAGAGTTAAATTTATCAATATTTTCTTTTGTGGCTTCTGGATTTTGAGGCATGATTATGTCAAATGTTGACTCCTCCAAAGACAACTAGAAAATAATCTGTTAATCAAGTAAGTTAAGCTAATTAGTTAATTAATGCAGTAAGGGAGAACATCACCTTGTCGGAGTACATAGCATCTCACAATGAAGAAATGAAGGGAGGGTATTTCTGTGGTTTTAGGGCTCAGATGAATGAATTTAAGGTGGCCCTTAACAAGAGGAGAGATGGCTGAGATTGGGCAAAATATGTCACAAAATTGTTCGGATTGGTGGGAACAGTTAGATGCTGATGCCGAAGCAAGCCAGGGCATACGAGCTGTTAGTCTTCATAAGTCAGTTCATAATCTTGTCTTTTAGGAGCTGTTATTTCCTGGAGAAAACAGCCAAGTTATTTTGACCCCATCCTAATATTGCTTAGCACAGAAAGAGTAAATTATATCCATTATATATTATTTAATACAAGGATAGTGAATTATGTTAGGTTCACATCTCAGTTTTAAAGAAATTCTCTCATTTTACATCTTATTACTTATTTTATAGTTTAATTTTTACAGCTAGCTCTTTGTTATTAATGTAACTTATTCTGGTGGACTCAGTGGATTCAGATTCAGCTTCGTTT
Organism: Phataginus tricuspis; assembly: GCA_029783875.1. NCBI lineage: Eukaryota > Metazoa > Chordata > Mammalia > Pholidota > Manidae > Phataginus > Phataginus tricuspis. The sequence continues at coordinate 3,820,657 of JAQQAC010002701.1, read as the reverse complement.
TCACAAAATAGCCACATGGTTTTCTCATTACTATTTATTAAATAATTTAATGATCCGCCAATGATCTGAGATGTCATCTTTATTATATACTTTCTTGCCAATGGGTTTCAGCCTCGGGCAAGTTCACTATGGATTCTATGAGAACAAAGAAATGACAGTGGAATGTTCTTGGGGTAAAAGGGTTTATACCCAACTTTATTCCCATGGTGGTAGGTCAATCACTAGAATCCCGTCCACTCACACCGAGTCTGCCTGCAGCAAGCTGGTCTCTGCCTCTGGGCCTCTCCATCCCCACAGCTGTCTCAGTCTCTGTCATCGGCGCTGCCACCACTCCAGCCTCTGCTCTCCTGCAGCCTTGCAGCCGTGCCACCATGTCTCCCAGAGCGCTGGGCGGAGCTCTTTATATAGAGTCAATAATGATGTATTGCCCGCATGTATATAGTGAGCCAGCTGACCAGGGCCAGGATTCATATTTGGCTTTATTGCTGCACTTTTTCTCCTGTTTCATTGATCTGACTACCTGTGTGTCACTGTCACACTATACAAGTTATGTAAACTTTGTATACTTTGAAATTTGGTGGTGGTCACTTTCCCTTATTCTCCCTCATTGCACTTTTCAGAGATTTTTCTTGGCCTGTTATTGGCTAGTACCTTCAATACAATATTAAATAATTGGTGATAGCGGGCTTGACTTGTTCTTGACCTATGTGAGAATACTTCTAGATTTTCCCTATTAAGGTTAAACCAGCCTTTTAGGCAGAATGTCAGTATTTTATAATATTAAGAATCTTTCTATTCCTATTTCAGTGTCCAGTAACTTTACTAGGTTATGTATTCAGGTGGAAAGTTTTAGACTCATTTCCTCTGTTAAGTTTCCTTTTTAATATTGCTGGATTTAAATCTTCTTTCATGCGACTACTTTTTTTTCCCTTTTTTCTTGAGATACAACTGCCATATAACATTATATTAGTTTCAGGTGTACAACACAATCATTTGCTACTAACAAGCATTGCAAGAAGATCGCCACAATACATCTAGTTAACATCTATCACCACATGAAATTACAAATTTTTTTCTTGTGATGAAAACTTTTAATATATACTATCTAAGCAACTTTTAAATATACAATACAGTATTATTAACTGTAACTAATGAGATTATTTTTTAAATTATAAATTAGATTTTCCTGTGCCATACATACTTTTGTTTCTTTTGTGAGGATTCCAAACTTACTGTTAAATCTGTTTTACATATTTATCTCTTTTTTCCACTTCTTTCAATTATTTTTTATCCACTCATTTTTTTCCCATAATTATGGACATTTTGTGTTTCCTGTAGTACTTATTCTTGTTTATGCAAACACCAATCATTATCTTTATTACTATGAATTTCTGCTTTCTTTGTTCAAGTCCTTTCCTATCAGTTCACATCTCTTCTGTTTTATTCATTACCTTCATACTGAGTTCCTGCCTGCAAGTTTTGTGGTCTCCACTTAATGGCAATTGCTTTTTATTTAATGCTAGAATTCATATTCGCAAATTTCATGTGCTCTATAGTACATTTTTTCTCTTTTATGTTTTTCCCCTGTTGATAATTTTGCTATTATTTTCTACAATTTTTTTTACAGTTTGTTTTGAATCTGCATTATATTATTATTTATGAGTTTCCCTTTCATAGTTTTTTGAAAGACTTTTCTTAGGAATGGAGGGGATAACTTTCTACTCCCTACAACCCAAACCTCCCTCCTCCCTTCCCAACCCCATTCCCCCAGATGACAGAGACAGACCAATTCCTGCATATATGGTTCTACTCTGTGTGTGGGTTTACATGTGTGCATTTATGTGAAGCTTCACCTCATCTTCTTTTCTCAGGTAAATGAGATGCAGGAAAACTTCTGCTGACATTAACTTTTCTACTTCCTTCATTAAAGAGTATAATTCCCATTCTCCAAGGTAAACCCCTCATTTTCAAAAAGGGTGTCTTTATTGTCACCTTTTAAAATCTTCCATCTCTGACCCCTCAACATTCCCCTCAACCTCTTTCTTCATGGATTCTGCCCAATCTGAGATGTGTTATGCTTCTCCTTCCTATGTTTTAAAGTTTGAAATTTAAGTAAGACTGAAATTGGTGTTTGTTGGCCTTTAGAACTTACTCTTGTAACTTTATATAATTTCCAGTAGAAGGAGAGTATCTGAATGATGATAGTATTATGTTTAGGTCAGAATCTGAATGATCTTACTAATTCTAGGAGAGAAAGCTAAAGAACGGAGTGCTCTTTTATTAAAAGATGTGATCAGTATGGGATAGGGTAGGAGATACTACTTGTAACTATGTTGAAGTTACTTTTTAAGTCTTTCATTTTTTGCTCTATTAGTATTTATGTAGATTGCACAAAACGGGCACTGATTCATCCCACCTCTCTCTCTGTCCATATACCGTTTGCCAGTTACTTTGACTCTCTTCCCATCAAGAGATGGGATTTATTTCTCTACCCCCATCAATCTTGCTTGACCTTGTAACTAGCTTTGGACAACAGATTAAATTAGAAGTGATATTATAGGAGTTCTAAGTCTAGACCTCAAAAGACCTTTTTTAAGGCCTATCTTTTATTCTTGTGGAACTCTGTCAGCACCATTAGAAGATGCCAGGCTAGATGCCTGGCTAGATGCCAGAAGAGAGAGACCGTGGGGAAAAAGCCCAACTGAACCTCAGCGCTAATTGCCAGGTCAGCTCTCGAAGCTGTTTTAGGTGATCCAGCTGCATTGAAGCTATCACGGGATTGCGATTGTATGAATGACCCCACGTGAGACTATAGAACATATGCCCAGTTGAACCAAGCCTAAATTGCTGCCCCACGGAATTGTGAACAAATAAAATGTGGTTTTTAGCCTATATGTTTTGAGGATTTCATTACAGAGTAATAGAACACTGATGCAATAGTTCAGTTTAATTAATAAATATTTCACTATATCTATGCTATACATCACTAAACATGAGAATAACTCATACATTATTGCTATTTTTAAATAATAGAGTGTGATAAATTATAGAATAAGGTTTTAGTGCTGTGTTGAAAACAAGACCTTTGATGGTACATAAAATGAGGAGTTGTAATGTATTCAAAATTGCATTTAGCATTGTAAGTTATTGCTCTCACTCCGGTCTTTTGATTGGAGCTCTGTGTCAATATATATAAATGTGTCAAAATTCTAACAATTTATCTAATATAATTTATATTTGACTAAAAAATTTATTCTAAGATTATGGAATAAATTTCATATTTACCAGTTAGTACACACATGTCACTTTTTAACTTGTCTCTAGATGGTTTTCAGTCATTCCAAACAGCAAGGCCTTAACTTGCTTTTTAGAAATAATTTCTTTGAGATTATGCAGACTCTGTGATGAGTAGATAATAAAGAGAATTTTTAGTTTCATGGCACATATCAGCAAGTTTTGAAAAAGAAAGTCAGCCTGGTCACTAACATATTTTCTCTGCATATTACATTTGTTTTTAAATTAGGTTATTTTTCTTTTTTGTTGAGACAAATTAGTTTTAAAAAATGTCAGCTGTTTCATGTATAATTCACATAAAATAAACCACATTCATTTATGGGGTAGATTTTGATGAGTTTTGACAAGATTCTGTACTATGTAATCATGACTGCAATCAAGATCCAGAACATTTCAATCACCTTAAAAGGTCTACTGGTCTGTACTTTGTCACAGTTGATTATATTCCCTTAAAGTTTCATATATATGAAATTATATAGTCTTTTTATATGTGACTTCTTTCACTCAGCATAATATTTTACAAATTCATTCATGTGTGTATCAGTAGTTTGTTCCATTTTTATTGCTAAGTGTTATTTCATTGTATTGGTATACCACAGGTACCTTTCACCTGTTGATGTGTATTTGAGTTGCTTCTAGGTTTTGACTAGCAACAAAGCTTATATGAATATTTGTCTACAAGTCTGTATGGAGATAGGTTTTCATTTCTTTTGGGCAAACACCCAAATTGGAACTGAAATTGAGAGCTCAAAGGTAAATAAGTGTATAATTAATTTTATAGGACACTACCAGCTGTTTTCTGAAGTGGTTTTAGTGTTTAATATTGCAACAAGAAATGTATGAAAGTTCTAGTTTTTCTACATCCTTATCCACTCTTGATAATTGTTAGTCTTTTAAATTTTAGCCTTTCCAGTGAGTGTGTAGTGATATCTCATTGTAGCTTAATTTGCAGTTCTCTGATAACTAATAGTTTTGAACATCTTTTAATAATCATTTGGCCACTTTATCTTATTTTGCCAATATCCATTGAAACATTTTGTTCTTTTTTTAATTGAAGAATTACTTATATACAATCTTATATTTGTTTCAAATATACAACACAGTTGTTCAACAGCTACCCATATTATTAAATCCTCACTCCCACCAGTGGGGTTACTATCTGTCAAAACAAGAAGATGTTACAGAACCATTAGCTATATTCTGCATGCTGTACTACCATCCCCGGATCAACTTATATTGTAATTGGGCATTTTTGTGCCCTTTGATCTTTCACCTTCCCCACCCACCCAGCCCAACCCCTCTCCCAAAGTACCTACCAATCACTTCTTGGTGTCTATGAGCCTACTACTATTTTGTTCATTTTGTTTTCTGTTGTTTTTATAGTCCATAAGTAACTGAAATCATATGATATTTGTCATTTTCCAATTGGCTTATTTCACTTAGCATAATACCCTTTAGGTCCATCCATGTTGTCACAAATGGCAGCATTTCTTTCTTTTTTATGGCTGCATGATGTTCCATTGTGTATATGTACTTCTTTATCCATTCATCTATTGATGGAAAATTTGGTTGCTTCCATACCTTGGTTTTGTAAATAATGCAGCAATAAACATAGGGGTGCATATGTCTTTTTGAATCAATGATTTTTTTTTTTTTTAGTAAATTCCTGGAAGTGGAATTACTGGGTCATATTGTGTTTCTGTTTTTAGTTTTTTGAGGAACCTGTATACTGCTTTCCACACTGGCTATAACAGTTTACATTCCCACCAACAGTGTAGGAAGGTTCCATTTCCCCACATCCTTGCCAACACTTGTTATTTCTTGTCTTTTGGATAGTGGGTATTATAACTGGTGTGAGGTGATATCTCACTGTGGTTTTAATTGGCATTTCCCTGATGATTAGAAACATGGAACGTCTTTTCATGTGTCTGCTGGTCATCTGTATGTCTTTCTTGGAAAAATATGTTCAGGTTCTTTGCCCATGTTTTAATCAAGTTATTTATTATTTATTTTGATGTTGAGGTATATGAGTTCATTATATATTTTGAATTTAACCCCTTGTCAGATAAATTGTTCATGTATATATTCTTCCATACTTTAGGTTGTCTTTTTATTCTGCTGATGGTGTGCTTTGCTGTACAGATGTCTTTAGTTTGATGTAGTCCCACTTGTTCATTTTTTATTATATTTCCTTTGCCTGAGGAGATGTGTCCAGGAAAAAAATTGCTCATGCTTATGTTCAAGAGATTTTTGCCTATGTTTTCTCCTGAGAGTTTTATGGTTGCATGACCTGACATTTAGGTCTTTGATTCATTTCAATTTTCCTTTCTATATGGAGTTAGACATTAATTCAGTTTCATATTCTTGCATGTAGCTGCCCAGTTCTCCCAATACCAGTTGTTGAAGAGACTGTTATTTCCCTATTGTACATTCATGGCTCCTTTATCATATATTAATTGACCATGCACATGTCAGTTTATATCTGAGCCCTCTATTCTGTTTCATTGATATATAGGTCTGTTCTTGTGCCAGTTCCATACTGTTTTGATTGCTATAGCTTTGTAGTATAGCTTAAAGCCAGGGAGCAAAATTACCCCCGGCTTTGTTCATCTTTCTCAGGGTTTCTTTAGCTATTCAGAGTCTTTTGTGGTTCTATATGAATTTTAGGATTATTTGCTCTAGTTCATTGAAAAATGTTGTTGGTATTTTGATAGGGATTGCATTAAATCTGTAAATCGCTTTGGGCAGGAGGGCCATTATGACAATATTAATTCCTTCTAACCATGAACATGAGATAATTTCCATTTATTTATGTCTTGTTTAATTTCTCTCATCAGTGTCTTATAGTTTTCAGCATATGGGACTTTCCCCTCCTTGGTTAGGTTTATTTCTAGGCATTTTATTCTTTTTGATGCATTTGTAAATGGAATTGTTTTCCTGATCTCTCTTTTTGCTAGTTCATTGTTAGTATATAGGAACACAACAGATTTCTGTGTATTAATTTTGTTTCTTGCAGCTTTGCTGAATCCAGTTAATCTAATAGTTTCTTTGATGGAGTCTTTAGGGTTTTCTATGTATAATACCATGTCATCTGCAAACAGTGAGAGTTTAACATTTTTCTTACCAATTTGGATGCCTCTTATCTTTTTGTGTTGTCTGATTGTTGTGGCTGGGACCTCCAGTACTATGTTGAATAAAAGTAGGGAGAGTGAGCATTCTTGTCTTGTTTCTGATTTTAGAGGGAAAGCTTTCAGATTTTCACCATTAAGTGTGATGTTTGCTGTGGGTTTATCATATATTACCTTTATTATGTTGAACTATGCATGCTTTCACCCCATTTTTTTTGAGAAATTTTATTATGCATGGATATTAAATTTTGTCAAATGCTTTATGTGACAATTGATTATTATGAATATTGTACCATCCTGCATCCCTGGAATAAGTCCCACTTGGTCATGATGAATAGTCCTTTGATAGTTATTTTTTAATTCAGTATGCTTATATTTTGTTGAGGATTTTTGCATCTATGTTCATGAGAGATATTGGTCTATAATTTTCTATTTTTGGTAGTGTCTTTTTCTGGTTTTGCATTAGAGTGATGCTGGCCTCATAGAATGAATTTGGAAATACTCCTTCCTCTTCTAACTTTTGAAATAATTTAAGAAGGATGGATATTAGTTCTCCTTTAAATATTTGGTAAAATTCAGCTGTGAAGTCATCTGGTTATGGACCTTTGTTGAGAGTTTTTTGATTACCAGTTCAGTTTTATTACTGGTAATTGGTCAGTTCAGATTTTCTGGTTCTTCCTGGGTCAGTCTTGGAAGGTAGTATTTTCTAGGAATTTGTCCATTTCTTCTTGGTTGTCCAATTTACTGGCATATAATTTTCCCTGTATTTTCTAATAATTCTTTGTATTTCTGTACTATCCGTTGTGACTATTGCTTCTTACTTCTGATTTTATTTGTGTACTGTCTTTTTTTCTTAAGTCTGGCTAGGGTTTTTGTCTATTTTGTCTATTTTCTTAAAGAACTGGCTCTTGGTTTTATTGATTTTCTTCTAAAGTTTTGTTCTTCTTTTTTAAATTTATTTCTGGTCTGATCTTTATTTTCTCCCTCCTTCTACTAACTTTGGGTTTCATTTGTTCTTATTTTTTATTATTTTCTTAGTTGTGAGCTTAGACTGTTTATTTGACATTGTTCTTGAGGTAGGTCCATATTGCTATGAACTTCCCTCTTAGAACTACTGTGGGGGCATTCCCACAAATTTTGAACTGTTGTATTTTATTTTTGTTTTTATTTGTCTTCATGTATTGCTTGATTTCTGTTTGGATTTAGCAGCATTTTGTTTAGCCTCCATGTGTTTCTGGGGGTTTTTTTTGTTGTTGTTTAGTTTAATTTATTTCTAGCAACCCTGCTCTGCTAATAGGGTGGGTGGGGATGTCAGATGGTCATGGGGCAGCATGTGGTCGCTTGGTCACAGGTGGTGGAGAGCTTCATGGCAGTGGGTGGGCCTGTGTGAGGAGGAAGGAGCTCTCGTAGCGGCTCCTGCAGTTGTCTCCCCATCTGGGCTGAGAAAGCTGGGAAAGCCTCCCTATGCCTTCCAGGCAGCAAAGTCTGATGCTGCTGGACAGAGTGGGTGGGCAGGCAGACAGGTGTGCAGGAAGCTGCCAGAGAGAGGGATGGGTGTTTGGGTGCCTGGCCTGCCAGTGTCTGACTTCTTGGGCTGAGGGAGTGTCATCTACCTGCACTTTCTTTTGTAGAGAGAGCTTCATCCTGCCCTCACCCCCCTGGCACCCCTCCTCCTGCTGGCAAATCTTTCAGACTGCTGCCTCTGTTTTGGATCTCAGCAGGACCCCTGGAGTGTGCCTGTCCTCCACAAGCAGCTGGAGTCTCAGCCTCCCAGAGTGCTCCAACTCTCCCTTGTTTCCAGCCCTGCTAATCACCAAAACGCAATACAATGTGGGTTCGTGTTCCTAGAACGGATCTCCAGGGCCAGGTGTGCAGAGTCCCTGAGTGCCTATCCCCTCCTCACTCCATTCCTCTTCCTCCTGCCTGTGGGCTGGGATGGAGGAAGGGCTGGGGTCCCAGCTGTTCATGGCTGTGCCACATCACCCTTCTCTGTGTGGTTTTCTCTTTTTCACTAGGTATAGATGGTCCATTCTGCAGACTTCAGGTCGTTTTCAGGGTTAGTGTATTTGCTGTAGTTGCTTCCTTGGTGTGTGTGTGAGAGGAGGTTTCTCCCTTGCCTTCATTCTCTGCCATCTTTTTTCGCCCAAGTCTCTGTTTTGTTCTTTTTAACTTGTGTATTCATCATCTTCTTATTGATTCGTAAGTTTTCAAATATTCTCTGGATACAAATACTTTGATTATAGAATATTTTTGCCCTGTCAGTAGTTTCGCTTTCATTTTGTTAGCAGTATATAAAGAGCTGAAGTTTAAAATTTTGATGAAGTGCAATTTATCAATGTTTTTCTTTTATGATTTTTTTGTGTGTCACATTTAAAATATCTTTGGTTTCTCCCAAGGTCTCAAAACTCTCTTCTCTTTTATTTCATATTTTTTATAGTTTTAACTTTCACAATTAGATCTATGATCCATTCTAAGAAGTTTTGTGTATTGTGTGTGCTAAATGTCAAGATGCATTTTTTTCCACATCATTAAGCAGTTGTTTAAGCACTATTTGAAAGCTTTCTTTTTGCATTGAATAACTATGTGTGGATCTGTGTTGCAATTGAATATTTGTTTATAGATCTATTTCTGCACTCACTATTAGCACAGGACATTTTTTAAAATTAATATCTTTATTTTATTTTTATTCCTATTACCTTTTAACACAAATGTAATTTAATCACACTAAAGAACTGATTAGCTAAGGGAATGAGAATTTGAAAGGAGGCATTATAAAGATTAAAATATGGTGGTAGGGGAGCCTCAGTAAGGAATGTGGCACAACATGCATATGTTGAACACTGGCCAGTAAAGGATGGTCCATAAGAAAGGTTTGTTTGGCTTTAATAGGTTTTTAGTAAATATGTATTTCAATTAAATAATGAATGAATTGACAGATGAATAAATGTGGGAAGTGAAGTAGCAAATAAATTTTCTCTCCTTATAAATTACTACTACTTAGTTCTTCTTTTTAAAAGGCCTTCAATGAATTTCATTCTAAAGACCATTTTGCATAGTGTTAATAAGTAGAATAAATTTAGGTACCATCTGGCAAAAGTTTCTCATTTTACAAATTATGAAAACATTTTAGACACCAGGGAGATAGATAGTGTTCAGAGCACATAGTCAATGGTCAACATAGAATCTTGATCCAGATCTTTGGACTTTTTGTGCAGGATTTGTGTTCTTTCCACTGTACTAGAAGTTTTGTTTCAGACACTAAAAATGGCTGTTTGAAATAAATAATTGAATCAACTTTGGTAGGCTAAAAAAAATACTTAAAAAATCTCTAAAGAACACCTTTTAGAAAAAAAAATTCAGGGAGTGAATGTCTTACTAATTGTTAAAATTGATTCTTTCACCCAAGATCTGTTTGAGTCTATGTAATGCTTAAAGACTGTAGTGCTGTACCTGGATATGATGCCTAATTATCTAATGCCCATATCAAGCATGAGATGTACACACAACCCCAGGAATTAGACCCCTTTTGTATTTTTTAACATAAATACTTTTGCAAAAATCAAGTGTGTGTGGTAGTGATGGGCAGGTAAAAAGTTGTCCATAGTTTGTTGTCACTTTCCTTTGAGTGTAGATAAACTGCCATATGTACTGCTGGCACATGTTACCTCCTATATTTTATTCTAGGAGTTTTATGAATTTCATGTCTGATGTTCACATATTTAATCCATTTTGACATGATTTTTATGTATGATATCAGACAGTGTTCCAGTTTCACTCTGTTGCATGTTTATCCATTTTTCCCACTACAATTTATTGAAGAGACTGTTCATTTCCCATTACATATTCGTGGTTCCCTTGTCACAGTTTAATTGATGATATATGCATGGATTTATTACTGGGCTCTCTATTCTTTTCTAATGATACATATGTCTGTTCTATGCCAGTGCCATACTGTTTTGATTACAATAGCTTTGTAATATAGTTTGAAATCAGGACCTGTGATGCCTCCATCTTTGTTCTTCATTCTCAAGATTGCTTTGGTTATTCAGTATTTTTTTTCATACAAATTTTAGGTTTGCTATATTTCTGTTAAAAAATACTCTTGGAATTTTGATAGGGATTTTATTAGGTCTGTACATCACTCTGAGTAGTAAGGACATTTTAACAATATTAATTATTCCCATCCATGAATGCAGAATTTATCTCCATTTATTTGTGCCTTCTTCCATTTCTTTCACAAATGTCTTGTAGTTTCTCAATATATAGAACTTTCACCTCTGTGGTTAAATTTATTCCCATTTTCTTTTTTGGGTGTTACGGTAAATGGGATAGTTTCCTTCATTTCTATTTCTGACAGTTTGTTCTGCTAGAATTGGAACTGATTTTTTTATATTAATTTTATATCCTGAAACTACTGAATTCTTTTATTCTAACAGAGTGCTTATGGAGTTTTTAGGGTTTTCTATATATAATATCATCTATGAATAGAGACAGTTTTACACACTTTTCTTCCCAATTTTGTTATTTTGATGTCTTCCTCTTGCCTAATTGCTCTGCTTAGGACTTCTAGTAAAATCTTGAATAAAAGCAGTGACAGTGGGCATTCTTGTCTTGATCTTTGTCTTGCAGCTTTCAGCATTTCATCATTAAATATAATGTTAGCTGTGGGCTTGTCATATATGTCCTTTATTATGTTGAGGTACATTCCCTCTATAATCAGTGTGTTGAGAGTGTTTATCACAGAAGGATGTTGAATTTTATCCAATACTTTTTCTCTATTTACTGAGATTATCACATAATTTTTATCCTTCATTTTGTTAACCTGGTGTGTTACAGCAGCTTATTTGCAGATGTTGAACCATCCTTGTGCCTCCTGGAGTGAATCCCACTTGTCATGGTTTATGTATTGTGTGGTGGGATGTATTGTTCTAATGAATTGTTAGATTTGGTTGCTGATATTTTGATGATGATTTTGCCTCTGTGTTCATCAGGGGTACTGGCCTATAATTTTCTTTTCCTGTAGTGTTCTTGTCAGAGTTTGATATCAAGATAATGCTGGCCTCATAAAATGAGTTTGAAAATGCTCCTTCTATTTTTTTTTTGAAAGAGATTGAGAAAAATTAGTATTAATTCTTTAAACATTTCATAGAAATACCAGTGAAGTCATCTGATCCTGGACAATTTTGTGTGTGTTGAGAGGTTTTTTGATGAGTGATTAAATGTCCTTACTTATTTTTTACTTCTTCCTGATTCATCTTGGTTATATGTTTCCAGGAATTTATACATCTCTTCTAGGCTCTTCAAGTTGTTGCCACATAATTGTTCATAGTAGTCTCTTGTGATTTTATGTATATCTGCTGCATTACTTGCAATGTCTCCTCTTTCATTTCTGGCTTAATTTGAATCCTCTCTTTTTTTCTTAGTCTAGATAAAAGTTTGTGAGTTTTCTTTCTCTCTTAAGAAAGCCAGCTCTTAGTTTCATTGATTTTTTTTATAGCTTTCTGGTCTCTATTTCATTTATTTGTCCTCTGATCTTTGTTATTTATTTCCTTATGCTAACTTTGGACTTAGTCCCTTATTTTTCTAGTTTCCTTATACATAAAGTTAGTTTTTTTTACATGATATTTCTTTTGTTCCTTTATGTAGGTGTTTATTACTATAACATCTATAACATCCCCCCTTAGAACTGCTTTGCTGTATCCATTTACTCTATTTTTAGATAAAATAGATGCCAAAGACTGTAAAAAAAGACCAAGAAGGTCATTATATAATGATAAAGAGGTCAATTCATCAAAAGAATATAACAACTGTAAATATGCACCCAACATATGAGCACATAAATATATAAAGCAAATATTAACAGATCTGAAGGAATAAATAGAAAACAATACAATAATATCAGAGGATTTCAATACTCCATTTTCAGCAATAGCTAGATCATCCAGACAGAGAAACAATAAGGAAACATTGGGCTTAAACTACATTTTCAAACTGATAGACCTACGAGATATATACAAAACATTGCATTGAACAACATTAGAATACACATTCTTCACAAGCATGCATGGAACATTCTCCAGGATAGATCATATGTTATACCACAAGACAAGTCTTAGTAAATTTAAGAAGATTGAAATTATATCCAACATTCTTTCTGGCCAAAATTGTATGAGAGTGGAAATCAATTACAAGAAAAAACTGGAAAGTTCACAAATAATGTGGAGATAAAACAACATGCTCCTGAAAAACCAATGGGTCAAAAAATAAATTTAAAAAATTAAAAAAATCTCGAGATAAATGAAAATGGAACTACAACATACCAAAAATTATGGGAGCAGTTTCTGATCTGCTGGCATGGTGTGTCTTATTGGGTGTCCAGTGTAACTCTCCGGTAAAGAGGGATGCTTTGGATTGCTTGATGTTATTAAGCATTTTATTTTTGTGTCCCACTTCCCTTACTCTGATTTGTGGTCATCAAATAATCCTCAGCCTGTATGTTGGTGTTCCAGAAGCACTCTCAGGTTGACAGCACACTGGCCATAGGATATTAGTTTCTGGTTCTATTCATCAATACGTTCTAAAAGTTATTAAGTAGAGTGCCATTTTGATTTCATATCTCAGCCTCCAGTGTATTTAGGTAGAGAGTCTGCGTCCATGAATCCCATAGGTGGCTGGAGATGAACATCTGTGAGTCTACAAAGGAGAAATAGGGGCATTGTAGAAAGAAACTCTCCTTTGTGGCAGATGAATTATGGCAGCATGTCAGATGTTATGGGACCAGCCAAGGATTTTCATCTGTGAAAGGCCTCTGGGAACAATAATATTTGGAATACAGTTTTAAATTTTCCTTATCTGTGCTAAAATTCACTTATTATGATCTTCTGTTTTTCAATTTAGAATCTTATGAGGATACGCACTGGAAAGAAGGGAACATATTTTATTCACCTTTGTAGCAAGATGGATTAAGTTTTGCTGCAGAAGAAGACTGAATTGTTTTTAAGTACCAGAGGAGCCTGGAGAAAAGCCTTGAACTGGTATCTGAGATAGCCCCAAATCATTAGGTATCAGTTTGCCAAGTAACAAAGCAAAAGGATAAGTGTACTTTCATCCTCAATAAGACTGTCCAGCACAAAGGAGTACTGTATATATTGTTTTCATTATTTCTATTTGTGCAGAATTGCTTTTAGGAACTAAGTTGAATAAATAGTCAAAGAGGATTATTTTTAAAATCTCAGGTAGCATGTATATTTTTCTTTAAAAATGCTGTTGTTCATAAGGAAAACATGCTTAAATGGTTAAATTGAGGCACAGATGACTTTTTCTCAGGAGCACAATTTGATGTATGGAAAAAATATTAGAGTTGTCAATTGGCACTGTTGGTAGTCCTTCGTCACCACCCTGGCTCAAATGGATGTTTTAAACTTAGATTTTGGAACAAGAAAGACATAGACATGAAAAATGATATTTTCAACAGAATAATCTCCAGTGAATTTTGATAATGATAAAGTATTTCATTTAAACACACTTTTTGTGGATATAATATGAAGCCTCACTATAATTCTCTTACTAAGCAGGATTTAAGTTTCTGGTGAGTGCTTCCCTTGGACTGAATTAAAAGTTACATATTTGTAGTCAAATGAGGTACATCCTCTTTATTCAGTTAAAAAAAGAAGAATGCATAATTCATTCTATTTGCTCATTGCAGATGAAATCAGGCATTCTAGTATCCTCTTAATAATGTATAGACAGTACCATGTCATGGATTGTGAGAAGGTTTTTGGTAGATTAATGAAAGCATAAGCTTTAGCACTGCTTCTGTGAAAATTAAATGTGGAATTCAATAGAGTGTATCTAAACTGAACAGAGCATTAAATTAAATTTGTATTCCTTCATTTTGTTTGAAAAATAAGAGAATTATTGGTGAAGCATAGTATGTGGATTATTCATAGAACTGGAGCAAATTATTAGTTGTAGATAGAAGACATTCATATTTAAAAGAATGCTTGGATATTTAATAGAAACCATAATTTATCAGCTTAAATATACAGCAAGAGAAAAAAATTATTTGCTAAGTCTGAAAGGTTTGAAATTGTATTTTGTGTTTATTATTTATTTGGAGGAGGGAAAAGTTCACAAAAAATTGTAATTAGAAAATACAGGTTATATATGGAAAATATAGATCAGTGATTGGAGAAGAGATTTAAAGGGGAAATCACATCTCACAAAGAAGACTCTCAAATAGTAAATGAGAAGCTGCTGCTGGTGAGGGGTTAAGCTGTTGTGGTATGAATATTCATGCCGTAAATATCCAGAAAACTAAAGAAAATATAAGAAATATATTTGACATATAGAACAACAGGCAGTACGTGATTCTGATCCCTGAGAAAAGGGAGACAAACATAGTAAGCCCTACTCACCATGGGTTCTGACCAAAAGAAACGTCTGGACTGCAGTGCAGGAGAAGTGGCCGCACAGACCCTGACAACCTTGCTGACTTGAGGAGACAGAGATAGTAGCTCAGTGTGGTCATAACAGGTGGAACTTTCATGGCAGAATGCCATAGAGCTGGTATTTACATAGAAAGCTACGAAAGTCAGCAAAGTGGACCCATCAAGTCTTTGTGTAGAAGGAAATTTCACAAAATCAAGTAAAGAACAATTGTGAGGAAGATACAATTCACACTCGCCTGGGAGACATTTGTGTTCCTACCTTTTTAAATATCATAAGCATTTGATAAAGAACCTATAAAGGTCCCAAACCTTAGTAATAGGGCTAAACTTGCTGTAGAGTGAAGCTTACTCTAGACCCACACTAACAATGCTTTAAAAAATGAGACTTGAAAACATTAACTGATTTACAAGAAACTTAGGGTCAAGAACTCTGAAAGGTTTGAGTGAAATTTCATCCTACTTGTATGCTAACATGTTTATCTGGCAGGAGAAACAAGACCACTGGATCTGAGACGAAAGATGGTTTATTATATATTTGCAGCATTAATAGTAACAGTAATTTTACATTGGTTTTCTGAGTCCCAATTCACACAGGCAATGCAGAGAACTGTAGCAGTAAGTTGTGTTACAGGAGAAGAATCCAGATCTTAAGGAATCTGAACATTTTATAATGGGAAACCTATCCTTTGCTTCAGAGGTAGGCATTATCTTTACTACAGTGGAAAGTCAGGATACTTACCATTGGCTTCAAAGGGAGACAATATTTCTATCTTCCGAAGTTGTCTGGGACTAAATCCATTCTATTTATCTCATGGAGCTTTTAATTAAGGCCAATATCAATAGGACTTTAAGATGCAGGCTAGCCTGCAGTTTTGTCTTCAATCATACCCCAAAATACTAAGCAAATGCCCATAAATCATTAGAATGAAACTTAGAAAGCAACTTTAAACAACTCATAGCTCAAAGGAGAGATTAAAAGGTACATTAGAAAATATTTGGAATTGAATTATAATGAAAACACAACATATAACAAAGCCATGGAATGCAGTTATAGTAGTGTTTTTACAGAGATTTATGTCTTTAAATTCCTATGTGAGAAAAGATTTAAGATTCAAAATCAGTGGCTTAACCATCCACCTTAAAAAGCTGGGAAAAGAATAAATTAAACCCAAAATATGTAGAAGAAAGGGGAAAAAATAAAAAAGGAAATCAATGGAAAGAGAAAACAAATAAAACATAAAAAGCAATAAAATCAAAATCTGGTTCTTGTAAAGATAATCAAAATTGACAAATCTTACTGTCAAAGTGGTAAAGAAAAGAGAGAAGACACACATTATGAATATCAGGAGAAAGAAGGGGTATTCACACAGATTATAGAGAAATTAAGTGGAAAATAGGAGACTATTATGAGCAACTCTATATCAATAATATAGACAGCTCAGTTGAAATGGAAACCTCTTGATGCAGACAAATAGCCAAGCTAGAAGTCTGAAACCAAGGTGTAGGCAGGGCTGATTTCCCCGAAAGCCTTTGTCCTTGGCTTGTAAATGGCCGTCTTCTCTGTGTCTTCACACAGTCTTTCCTCTGACTGTATCCACCCTAATCTCTTTTTTACGTAAAGATAGTGTCATATTAGATGAGGTCTACTGATCTCATTTTAACTTAATTACCTCTTTAAAGGCCCTGTCTCTAAATAATCATCACATTTGAGGTACTGTTAGTTAAGAGAATCAACATATGAATTTTCGGAGTATATAATTCAGCTCATAGCACCCTATATATTAAATAAGAAGTAAATTTGTAAAGAAAAGCTTTTCCACAAAAATGTCTTGATCCAGCTGTTTTCATTCATGAATATTATTACACATTAAAGAAATAATACCAATACTACACAAATATTTGGAGAAAATAAAGGGAGAATGCTTCCCATCTTGTGAGGCCACCATAACTCTGATACAAAACCCAAAGATATTTCAAGAAAAGAATAGATTCAAATATTCTTTTCAGAAATGTTCAGTGAATCCAGAAATATATGCTCATGATAATATATTATAGCCAAGTAGAGTTTATTCCAGTAATACAAGGTTGGTGATAAACTTGAAAATCAATGTAACTGACCTTATTAAAGAATAAAGAGAATAAAGAGAAACAACATATAATCATGCCAATCTTTCCAGAAAAATAAAAAGCATTAGTCACTGATTCATGATTTAAGAAAAATTCTTGACAAACTCAGAATAGGAGGAAAATTCATACTAATAGAGAATCTACAAATATCCTAAGCTAACACCATACTTAATGGTGAAAATTTGAACCCTTTTCCAAGTGGAAAATAAAAATAAAAAGTACACCTTCAGTTACCACTTTCATTCAACATAATACAGGAGATTCTGATCAATATAATAAGACACAGGGTAGACATAAAAGTACACAGATTTTAAATGAAGAGGTAAAACTATATTTGCAGACAACACAATCATGTACATAAAAAATTATGTGATCTATAACAAGGCTATTGTAGCAAATGAATTTAACATGGTTTGAAAATATAAGGTCAATATAAAAATATCAATCTATTTTCATATACTAGAAAGAAATAACCACAAATTGAAATTAAAGAAATATCATTTATAAGAGAGAAGACATGAAATATACGAATAACTTTAACAAAATATATACATGGCATTTACACTGAAAACTAAAATATTGCTGAGAGAAATTAACAAAGACCTAAATAACTGGAGAAACATAATGTTCATAAATTGTAAGAGTCAATACTGTTGAAATATTAATTTCACCAAAATTGATTTATAAAATCATATAATCTCTGAAGACTTTAACTTTGTTGAAATTTATAAAGGAATTCTAAAATTTATATGGAAATTAAAAGGGCCTTTATTTGCTAAAAAAATTTTGAAAAAAAGTTGCAAGACATACTATATGATGTCAGAGCTTACTATCAAGTTATAGAAATAAAGATAATGTAATAATGGCACAAGGATATAATATTAAATAATAAATATCCCAATAAAACAAAATAGAATCCAGAAATTGACCCACACATATAAGGTTAATTGAGATATTATAAAGCTCTTAAGGTAACTGCAGAAGATAGAAATGTCTGTACTGTAAATATCTCTGAACCCCTGGATATCTTAAAAATAGATGGACCTTGAATTTGCCATACACCATAAAAAAAAAATGAACCACAGACCTGAGCATAAAGGCTAAAATGATACAACTCTTGAGAAGAAAACAAAGAACTTTTCACCAAATTGGGATAGAAAAAATCTTTTTAGATTGGAAAATAAAATCAAAACCATAAAGAAAATAATTGACAAGTTCAATTTTATCAAAGTAAATATCTTCTATTTGAATGACATCATTAAGAGAGTGAAAAGGCAAACCACTGAAAGAAGATATTTGTAACTGATTTGTATTTGTTTTAGGATTTGTATTGAAAACACATTAAGAACTTTTTAAGCTCAATAAGATGAGTGAGAACAAAGTAGTAGTTTCCCAAAGACAACATATAAATGGCCAAAAAAGCATATGCAAAGATATATCACCATTTTCAGGAAGATGCAAATTAAAATCACAATGAGTTTTTTTAATGTAGTTATAGAAATATTGGTGACAATGTGGAACAAATGGAAATCTCACACAATACAGCTGTAATGCAAAATGGTAAATCACTTTAAAATTCTACATTCCTAAAAGGAATGAAATCCAAGGTCTACACAATGCATGTATCTGATCATTCATAGCAACCTGAATATTACAATTTCAAAAACTGGATACAAACAAAATGTTTATCAACAAGTGAACAGCTAAACATTTTTGTGTACCTGTAAAATAGAATACTACTCAGCAATAAAGAGAAATGAACTTCTGATAAACATAATGACAAGCATAAGCCTCAAAGCTATTATGATAGTAAAGGAAGCCAGAACAAAAAAGTACATCCTGTGAGATTTACATGAAATTCTAAAAGAGAGAAAAATATCTACGATGAGAGAATGCAGATCAGTATATGCTTGGAACCAGGGCAGGGAATATGAGCCTAGGGGACTTTTTGGGGTGATGGTATTGTTCTTCATTGTGACAGTAATTATACGGATATATATAGTTTTCAAAAACATACTGAGTTGTGTACTTAAAATCAGTGTATTTTATTTGTATATAAATTAAATCTCACAGTTGATTTAAAAAACTGAAAAGAATAAAAGATCCTTAATGGCTTGCCTTGAATGATTCAAATATGTTTGTAGGTTGAGTTGAACAGTTTCATTCATTTGAATTTGTAGTTGGCTGAGATTTTCTTTGGTTAAGGAAATATGAGCATAGGTCACCTGTGTCACTTTTGATTGATTGGGAGATTACAACGCAAATAAATGCTTCCCCTTGGGACAGTAGTTTCTCCATCGCCTGCATTTCTGATTGGCTAGGATGCACAAGAGGCTTCCTGTTGATGTAGGACAATTAGATAGTAAGATATGCTGGTTTTAAGCGTCTAAGATTTTATTTTTAGTATTTTTTTTATTATTGTAAATTAAAAATAACATATCTGTACTAACACAGAAATGTTTTTCTTTTCCTAAATGTGCCTGGTCTAATCACAGTCTTACTGTACATATGAGCCCATAACTTGCTTTAGGGAGTACAATATATTTATATAGCTTTGGCCATGAATTCTCCTCTGAGATATTCCTGTTGGCTTCTTTCTGTTCCATGATAACAGCAAGTAATTCTTAGATTTATTGTGTTGCACAAAGAGATGTTGTGAGAGAAAAACTGCCAAGACAGTCAAATGTATCTTCAACTACCATGGCCTGCTGATGGTCAGCTGATTATAAACCAATTAAATTTTCAGTGTCAAATATATGTGTTCTTACAGTGGAAACTTTTATAATATAAATGGATATATTCAAACAATATTTTGGCTACTTAGAAATTGTTCTGGGATGTAGTTATTACTATTTTTTGAAAAGTTAGGTTTCTTGAGATATAAATTATATACAGCAAATATCAGGTTTATAATTTTGACAAAAATATTCAAAATTTTGACAAGATATAGTCATAGAGCCCCCACCATAATCAAGATATAGATTACTTCCATCAACCTCCAAATATTTCTTGTGTCTTTTTGTCATCAATTTCCTCTGTCCACCCTTATCCCCCGACAACACATGTTCTGATTTTTATCCTTATAACTATGCTTTCTCTAGGATGTCATATAGCTAATCATACAGCATGTGGCCTTTTGTGTTTTTCTGTTACCTACCATCATGTTCTTGAGTTGTATGCTTGTTGATGTATGTATTATTAGTGCCTTACTTTTTATTTCAAAGGAGTGTTATATTGCATGGATATACCACTGTTTATCCATTCTGTAACTGATGGACATAATTTTTAAAGTTATCTGTTAACAATTTTAAGGGAAGTTCATTTTTAAATCATTCATAGATTCATTGTTCCTGATGATGTCAGATCCAGAACAAATACAATAGATTCAAGATGGGTAAGAACTTGATATAAGAAAATTTGCAGTATTTACAACAGAATGATATGTTAAGTTCTAGTCTCTTCTTCCAGAGGTTAAGAGTTATCGAACTTTTAATTGTTAAATGGAAATAAAACATAGTGATTGAGGGATGGACTGCCAAGTCTGGTTTCTTTACTTCAAATCCCGGTTCTGATACTTACTCGTCCCTTAAGCTTATTTAAGTTTATTAAGCTCTCTTTCTTTCAGTTTTCTCATGCCTAAAAATGTCCTCTATACCCTAGTGTTGTTATGATGGTTCGAATGAATTAACACTTATGCAGAAGTTAGAATAATGCCTATTCTCAGCTATTATTTTTATTCTCTTACATTCCTACAAATATGCATTTCAAATCAGGCCCACTTTTCTCAAGCCTGCTTCCTCAACTCTTTGCACAGTTAATCAGTAAAGAATAGCCTCAGTTATGGCAAATTTGTTTGCTTTTAGAACTCTGCAGATGAGGTTCTTCTGTCATTATGGATGTGGCGTTATTTTATACCCTTAAAAAGACCTTTTATATACTTTAAATCTTTTATATATTCTAAATTAGAGACTGATTAATTTATTGGATATTCCATACACACAAAAAATAGCAGTTTCAAATCGGATAACATGAAAATCTGTTTTTCAATTTATCTTATATAAATAGTCAGCAAATTTTAGGTAAGCTTGTGCTCTGGAGAGCACATAACACACAGGGGCAAGCTGCCAGGAATAATAGATTTTTACTTTTATTAGCTTTGGCTCAGTCTTTGATTCTGGGGAGAGAAATTGTTATGGGATAAGTTTAATCAGCTCAACATAAACTCCTGGCAATCAATGTTCACACGGAACCTGAATTGTAATAGCTACCTGAGATACGGGCTGTGCCTGTGTTCTCTTAATCAGTTAATGATTTCCAGTGACAAAAAGGAGGGATATTTTTTTCTCTTTCCCTTAAAAACACTTTTCCTTAGTAAGTCAATACTATTTTTAAATGAATTAGACACTATAATAGTGAACAAATGGCACAGATTCTCTTATACCTGACAACACTGAGGAA
This sequence comes from Phataginus tricuspis, assembly GCA_029783875.1. Lineage (NCBI taxonomy): Eukaryota > Metazoa > Chordata > Mammalia > Pholidota > Manidae > Phataginus > Phataginus tricuspis. The sequence goes on along the minus strand of JAQQAC010002701.1, from coordinate 3,799,200 downwards.
GAGACTTGGAATTATGACTGAAGTTATGATTAAGAAAGGGAAAGCACTCACCTTTATTCAGTACACGAGGCTTCCTCTTGCAGATTACAGGGAAAAAAATTCTTCATTTCTATCTCAGAGGACTTCCCTAAAAGCCTACTTAAACACTAGATAATGAATAAGGTTCTTCTGAAAGTTTACCTCCAAGACATCTGATCATTTGAACATGATTTGATCTCTTTTTTAGTCAAAGACAATGATATGAAATAGAGATGATTGCATATCGTTACAAGGAAGGTATCCAGGCCTTTAAGATTACAGTGACATGTAATGAAACCTATAATTGTCCTACAAAAACTGTTTTTCTGGCTCACTTTAGAGATCTCTCTATCATTAAAAGGGGACACAGTTATTTTAGTGTGACTGCAATAAAGACTTTTTTTGCCTTCTAAATCCCCAGCATGGACTGATCGTTTCCTCTTTTAAAACTATCTACTGGGCTGAAATTTCAGATGTTAATGCTAGAACCAACTAACTTATGTACCTGAAAAGAAATATACAGTATTTCTCAAAAATACTGTTTCTGACCTGAACCATGGACTCTCGTTCTGAGAGCTAGTGCATGACCGACCTCCACATCTGATCCCAGATAGTTGGTTTTTCTCTATTTTGACTGTCCTTTTGTTTTAAATAAAGGATCGTGCAAACTGAGTTCAGAAAAGGCCTCATGGCTGAGTTGCACTATCAGTGTTGTGGGAAGACTTCTCTTCATTCCGCTGAAGCGAGAAATGGGCCCTACATTGAAGAAAACACACAATCTCAAGGGGCTCAGTTACAACTTTTAAAAGATGGCCCTTCAGTGGAGCTGGAGGGTGTCTTGCTCAGTGAAATAACCAGGCAGAGAAAGACAGACACCACAGGAGTTCACTTATCTATGGAATCTAAACAAAACAAAAATGAACAAACCAGAAATAGACTCATAGATACTGAGAAATGACCGATGGTTACCGTGGGGAAGGGCTTGGTGTGGTAGGTGAAATAGATGACGGGGATGTTAAGACACAGAATCTCAATTATAACATAAATTAGTCATGGGGATGAAAGTAGAACATACAGAATTTAGTCAATAATTCTATAAAATCATTCTGTTGACAGATAATAGCTACATAAGTTGGGGTGAGCATTTATTCCATAATGTAGATTCCTGTCAAATCACTATGCTGTGTGTTTGAAATCAATAAAATATTATATATCAACTATACTTCAATAAAAAAATGTGATCTTAGGTATGTAAGTTGATGAAAAATTTAAAAAATAAGAAGAATTCTACTCTTGGAATAATCAGGAACTCTTGATTTCCTTGACTGTTGTTGCACGTAGTTACCTGGTAAGGTTAATTTTCCAGGTCCAAAGATTAACATGTACTGAAAATTCTTAGATTGTAAACTTAAAACTTCTAAAACTGTTCTCACATCATGTTACTAATACTATTTTCTACTTTATTATTTTTTAATATGAATCCATAGAATTTGTGTTCATTAAGTTTGTAAAAAATCATTTGTATTTTAACTATTCATACAGCTGAGCCTGTGGCACTCTTCTCTGTCTCTAAGGCACCTGTATTTTCTCTAGGACTAGACCTTTGAGAAGAGACTGTTTAACTGGAACAAGGGCTTAGAAAATAAGGTGGACAAACTGTGGGCCGTCATTTACAATGTACTCAATGTTGGTTGCCTTTCTGTCATAGCTGTTTGATTACAACACAAACTTCACTACTCTATGTTACAAGTCAGGAATGTAATGTGAAACATGATCAATGTTAAGCCCATTCAATAAAATACAATTAATACAAAATACATAATTGGTAAAATAAAACCATTAAACTGTTATTGTTTACGTCAATTTGAGTGTCATTAATCTGTCTCAAATAATTCTAAATTTATTTATAGTTAATACCTCATATGTATGCCTGCTTTCTTGAAGACAACTCAGTAAATCCCATGGCAATAAGTTCTGAATTGCCGTTGGTACCCTCCTACAAGCTTTTAGTAAACTTTTTTTCCCCCAATTCTCTTATTTATTTATTTATTTATTTGTTTGTATTTTTGGTTTTTTCTAGCATGATCTTTTTTAAATTTAATTAATTAATTTATTTACAATTTATTTTGGTATCGTTAACCTACAATTACATGTGTAGTATTATGGTGATTAAACTATCCCCTTCATCAGGTCCCCCCCACCAACCCCACTACAGTCACTGTCCATCAGTGTAGTGAGATGCTAAAGAGTCACTGCTTGTCTTCTCTGACTTGTACAGCCCTCCCCGTGCCCCCCACCTTATGTCTGCTAATCATAATGCCCCTTTCCCTTTGGTAACTATTAGTCTGTTCTTGGGTTCTGTGAGTCTGCTGCTGTTTTGTTCCTTCAGTTTTTTTCTTTGTTCTTATACTCCACATATGAGTGAAATCATTTGATACTTGTCTTTTTCGGCTTGGCTTATTTCACTGAGCATAATACCCTCTAACTCCATCCATGTTGTTGCAAATGGTAGGATTTGTTTTCTTCTTATGGCTGAGTAGTATTCCATTGTGTATATGTACCACATCTTCTTAATCCATTCATCTATTGATGGACACTTAGGTTGCTTCCATTTCTTGGCTATTGTAAATAGTGCTGCAATAAACATAGGGGTGCATCTGTCTTTTTGAAATTGGGCTGCTGCATTCTTAGGGTAAATTCCTAGGAGTGGGATTCCTGGGTCAAATGGTATTTCTATTTTGAGTTTTTTGAGGAACCTCCATACTGCTTTCCACAACGGTTGAACTAATTTGCATTCCCACCAGCAGTGTAGGAGGGTTCCCTTTTCTCCACATCCTCGCCAACATTTGTTGTTGCTTGTGTTTTGGATGTTGGCTATCCTGACTGGTGTGAGGTGGTATCTCATTGTGGTTTTAATCTGCATTTCTCTGATGATTAGCGATGTGGAGCATCTTTTCATGTGCCTGTTGGCCATCTGAATTTCTTCTTTAGAGAAGTGTCTATTCATGTCCTCTGCCCATTTCTTAATTGGATTATTTGCTTTTTGTTGGTTAAGGTGCCTGAGTTCATTGTATATTTTGGATGTCAACCCCTTATCAGATTCGTCATTTATGAATATATTCTCTCATACTGTAGGATGTCTTTTTGTTCTACTGATGGTATCCTTTGCTGTACAGAAGCTTTTCAACTTGATATAGTCCCATTTGTTCATTTTTGCTTTTGTTTCCCTTGCCCGGGGGGATATGTTCATGAAGAAGTTATTCATGTTTATGTCCAAGAGATTTTTGCCTATGTTTTCTTCTAAGAGTTTTATGGTTTCATGACTTACATTCAGGTCTTTGATCCACCTTGAGTTTACCTTTGTGTATGGGGTTAGACAGTAGTCCAGTTTCATTCTCTTACATGTATCTGTCCAGTTTTTCCAACACCAGCTGCTGAAGAGGCTGTCGTCTCCCCATTGTATATCCAAGGCTCCTTTATCAAATATTAATTGACTGTAGGTGTTTGGGTTAATGCTTGGATTTTCTATTCTGTTCCACTGGTTTGTGGGTCTGTTTTTGTGCCAATACCAAATTGTCTTGATTACTGTGGCTTTGTAGTAGAGCATGAAGTCAGGGAGCGTAATTCCCCCTGTTTTATTCCTCCTTCTCCGGATTGCTTTGGCTATTTGGGGTCTTTTGTGGTTCCATATGAATTTTAGAATTATTTGTTCCAGTTCATTGAAGAAAGCTGTTGGTAGTTTGATGGGGATTGCATTGAATCTGTAGATTGCTTTAGGTAGTATTGCCATTTTGACAATATTTATTCTTCCTAGCCAAGAGCATGGGATGCATTTCCATTTGTTAGTGTCTTCCTTAATTTCTCCTAGGAGTGTCTTGTAGTTTTCAGACTACAGGTCTTTCACTTCCTTCGTTAGGTTTATTCCTAGGTATTTTATTCTTTTTGATGCAATTGTTTTTCTGATTTCTCTTTCTGTTAGTTCATCATTAGTGTATAGGAAAGCAACAGATTTCTGTGTGTTAATTTTGTATCCTGCAACTTTGCTGAATTCAGATATTAGTTCTAGTAGTTTTGGAGTGGAGTCTTTAGAGTTTTTTATGTACAGTATTATGTCATCTGCAAATAGTGATAATTTGACTTCTTCTTTACCAATCTGGATGCCTTGTATGTCTTTGTTTTGTCTGATTGCCATGGCTAGGACCTCCAGTACTATGTTGAATAACAGTGGAGAGAGTGGGCACCCCTGTCTTCTTCCCGATCTTAGATGAAAAGCTTTCAGCTTCTCACTATTAAGTATGATGTTAGCTGTGGGTTTGTCATATATAGCCTTTATGATATTGAGGTACTTGCCGTCTATACCCATTCTGCTGAGAGTTTTAATCATGAATGGATGCTGAATTTTGTCAAATGCTTTTTCAGCATCTATGGAGATGATCATGTGGTTTTCGTTCTTCTTTTTATTGATGTGATGGATGATGTTAATGGATTTTTGAATGTTGTACCATCCGTGCATCGCTGGGATGAATCCCAATTGATCATGGTGTATGATCCTCTTGATGTGTTTTTGAATTCGGTTTGCTAATATTTTGTTGAGTATTTTTGCATCTATATTAATCAGGGATTTTGGTCTGTAATTTTCTTTTTTAGTGAGGTCTTTGCCAGGTTTTGGTATTAGAGTGATGCTGGCTTCATAGAAAGAGTTTGGAAGTATTCCCTCCTCTTCTATTTTTTGGAAAACTTTAAGGAGAATGGGTGTTATTTCTTCTCTATATGTCTGGTAAAATTCAGAGGTGAATCCATCAGGTCCGGGGGTTTTGTTCTTGGGTAGTTTTCTGATTACCGATTCAATTTCGTTGCTGGTGATTGGTCTGTTTAGTTTTTCTGTTTCCTGCTTGGTGAGTCTTGGAAGGCTGTATTTTTCTAAGAAGTTGTCCATTTCCTCTAGGTTTTGGAGCTTGTTAGCATATAGATGCTCGTAGTATTCTCTTATAATTCTTTGTATTTCTGTGGGTCTGTCTTTTTTTTTCCTTTCTCATTTCTGATTCTATTTATGTGTGTGGACTCTCTTTTTCTCTTAATGAGTCTGGCTAGGGGTTTATCTATTTTGTTTGTTTTTTCAAAGAACCAGCTTTTGGTTTCACTGATTTTTTTCTATTGTTTTTTTCTTCTCAATTTTATTTATTTCTTCTCTGATCTTTATTATGTCCCTCCTTCTGGTGACTTTGGGCCTCATTTGTTCTTCTTTTTCTAATTTCAATAATTGTGTCTTTAGACTGTTCATTTGGGAGTGTTCTTACTTCTTTAAATAGGCCTGGATTGCAATATACTTTCCTCTTAGAACTGCCTTTGCTGCGTCCCGCAGAAGTTGTGGCTTTGTGTTGTTGTTGTCATTAGTCTTCATATATTCTTTGATTTCTGTTTTGATTTGGTCATTAACCCATTGATTAATTAGGAGAATGTTGTTAAGTCTCCATGTATTTGTGAGCCTTTTTGATTTCTTTCTAAAATTTATTTCTAGTTTTATACCTTTGTGATCTGGGAAGTTGGTTTGTAGGATTTCAATATTTTTGAAATTACTGAGGTTCTTTTTGTGGCTTAGTATGTGGTCTATTCTGGAAAATGTTCCATGTGCACTTGAGAGGAATGTGTATCCTGCTGCTATTGGGTGTAGAGTTCTGTAGATATCTGTTAGGTCCATCTGTTCTAGTGTGTTGTTCAGTGCCTCTGTGTATTTACTTATCCTCTGCCTGGTTGATCTGTCCTTTGGAGAGAGTGGTGTGTTAAAGTCTCCTAAAATAATTGCATTGCTGTCTATTTCCTCCTTCACTTCTGTTAGTATTTGTTTCACATATGCTGACATTCCTGTGTTGGGTGCATATATATTTATAATGGTTATATCTTCTTGTTGGACTGACCCCTTTATCATTATGTAATGTCCTTCTTTATCTCTTGCTACTTTCTTCGTTTTGAAGTCTATTTTATCTGATACAAGTACTGCAACACCTGCTTTTTTCTCTTTGTTGTTTGCATGAAATATCTTTTTCCATCCCTTCACTTTTAGTTTGTGTATATCTTTGGGTTTGAGGTGAGTCTCTTGTAAGCAGCATATAGATGGGTCTTGCTTTTTTATCCACTCTGTTACTCTGTGTCTTTTGATTGGCATATTCAGTCCGTTTACATTTAGGGTGATTATTGATAGATATGTACTTATTGCCATTGCTGGCTTTTGATTCGTGGTTACCAAAGGTTGAAGGGTTGCTTCTTTACTATCTAAGAATCTAACTTAACTTTCCTGTTAAGTTATTGTGAACGCCGTCTGATGTTTCTTTATCTCTCCTTTCCTATTCTTCCACCTCCTTTCTTTATATATTAGGTGTTTTATTCTTTGCCTTTAGTTAGTATTTGGATGGTCTGCTTTCTTTGCTATGATTTTATTTTCTCTGGTGACATCTTCTTAGCGTTAGGGGTGTTTCCCTCTATAGCATACCGTTTAAGATATCCTGTAGTGGTGGTTTATGGGAGGCAAACTCTCTCAACTTTCTTTTGTCTTGAAATTGTTTAAGCCCTCCATCATATTTAAATGATAATCGTGCTGGATACAATATTCTTGGTTCGAGGCCCTTCTGTTTCATTACGTTAAATATATCATGCCATTCTCTTCTGGCCTGTAAGGTTTCTGTTGAGAAGTCTGATGACAGTCTGATGGGTTTTCCTTTGTAGGTGATCTTTTTTCTCTCTCTAGCTGCCTTTAACACTCTGTCTTTATCTTTGATCTTTGCCATCTTAATTATTATGTGTCTTGGTGTTGTCTTCCTTGGGTCCCTTGTTTGGGAGATCTCTGGGCTTCCGTGGACTGTGAGACTATTTCTTTCCCCAGCGTGGGAAAGTTTTCAGCAATTATTTCTTCAAAGACACTTTCTATCCCTTTTTCTCTCTCTTCTTCCTCTGGTACTCCTATAATGCAAATATTGCTCCGTTTCGATTGGTCACACAGTTCTCTTAATATTCTTTCATTCTTAGAGATCCTTTTATCTCTCTCTGCCTCAGCTTCTTTGTATTCCTGTTCCCTGTCTTGTAATTCCTTGATCGTGACTTGAACCTGATTCAATCTGCTGTTGAGCCAGTCGATGGCTTGTCTCATTTCTGCATTGTCTTTCCTCATTTCCCTCATTTCCTTCCTCAGCTCTTGCACATTTTTCTGTAGATCCGTCAGCATAGCTATGACTTTTATTCTGAATTCTTTTTCAGGAAGACTGTGCATATCCATTCCTTCAGTTTCCCTCTCTGGGGTGGTGTTTGTCTGAAGGTTTGTCTGTATCATATTCTTCTGTCTTCTCATGACTATAGAATTGGTTCATGGTAGTTGTCACGTATGTCAGCTGGGCTCTTTATGACTTTAAAAAGGAAAGAGAAGAAAGGAGAGAAAAGAAAAGAAAAAATAAATTCTGATAATAATAAAAAAAGTAAAAGGAGAGAGAGAAGAAGGAAAGGAGAGAAAAAGAAAAAGCAGAAACACCTAAAAGAGAAAAAAAAAAGCCTAGTGAGTGTGGTTTCTGTGTTGTGACCGGGGTGAGAATGAGTGGAGGTTCTCTGCTGCACTCCCTTCTCTTTAAGATCACCGCCTCGCCCGCTGCCGAGTCCTCTCAGGTTTGTCTGTACTGTGTGCGCTTTCCTGTTTGTTCTGGTCTCTTTTAGGAACAGTTGCGTTTGCTGTGTTTTCGTGGGTAAATATAATATTGGGAGGAAAATTCTTTCGTTCTGTTCACGCCACCATCTTCCCGGAACTCCGCTTTTAGTAAACTTAATTCAACTTTCTAAGATTCCATTTAGACTGAAAGTACATGCTTTCTGGAGATATGAAAGCCATTCCAAAGAGACAAATTCTGTTTTACTCACTAAACCATTCTCAGTTAGAATGATTCAAAGGAAAATAATAATAAAAATAATACTATTGTAATAAGAACAATAATGCTGCCAACTAACATGAGTTCTCTTAGCATCTCTCTCCAAAATCACTGTGTGCCAAGACTACACAAAAAGCACTCTGCATGGAAAACCTCTTTTTAAAATGCTGAGGTTAAAGTTTCCCCTGGAATATGAGTCATTTGTAGTTGATTTCACTAGAATATAGACCCAAAGTGGCCCTGGTGCCTGAGACTGTATTTAAAAATGAGAGTGTATTAGTTTCCTAGGGCTGCCTTAAAAATTACCACAAACTTGTTGGCTTAAAACAATTGAAATTCCTTCTCTTGTGGCTTAGGAGACTAGAAGCCTGATATCGAGGTGTTGGCACAGTTGGTTCCATCTGGAGGTTCTGAGGAGGAAACCATTCTTTGCCTGTCAGCTTCTGGGGGCTCCTGGCAATTGCTGGTTTTCCCTGGCGTGTAGCTGTGTCCCTTCAGTCTGTTTCTTTTTCATCACGTGGCCTTCATAGTTGAGTATGTCGTCCATATCTCTGTGTCTGAATCTCCCACTCCTTTCTCTATAGAGACCAGTCATTGGATTGGGGGCCCATCCTGATCCATTATGACCTCAGTTTAACTTGATGACATCTGCAGATATCCTATTTCCAAACAAGGTCACACATTCATGGGGATGGGAGTACGGACTTGTACATATCCTTGTGGGGTATACAACTCTATGCACTATAGAGATGATAGACAAAAATATGTCTATGAATGGAGGTAAAAGAAATTAATTCCTTGTTGTGGGATGGGCTAAACCATCTTGTCTCATCATTTAACAGGGTAAAAATATAAATATCAATTTATAGATAAGTTGTAGTGCGAGAGCAAGAGAAACTCCATTTAAAAAAGGCCATCTTAAGAAGGAAGGCTGTACCCCAACCTAGTTCGAAGAAAACTTTGTTCCAGTTACTGGAAAAACCACCCATTGTTCCAGTGACCCTCACCCCAGATAGTTCCCTAGCAATGACCTTAAGGTCCAGACACTCATGGTCCAGATGCTCCTGTTCCTTAAAGATAACATACCTTACATGTTACATCAGCCAGCAGCTGGGCGCCAGCCAGACTTAACCAATAAAGAATGTACAAGACACCCGTTACTTTAAATCATCCAATCAGCATATGCTAAGTTAGAGTTCCCCTCTTCCTGCACCTTGTAATGCATAAAAACCTTGCCTACCCTAGGCTCGGGGCTCTCACTTAGGAACCGCTGCGTCAGTGACAGGTGTGAGTCTGAGCTCGAGCTTGAAATAAATGACCCTTGTGTGTTTGCATCGGAATTGGCTCCTTGGTGGTCTTTCGGGGACTTGCAACTAGGGCATAACAGTAGTTATATCACCAGTAATATTTTTGTTGTTATCATTATTACTAGGTGTTATTTTCTAGAACAGATGGCTCAAACTAGAAGAAGAGAACAAAAGTCAAAATATCATTTTTAATAAGATTTAAACTTTAAGAATTAAGCTAATTTGGGTGTGAGACATTATGAGTTTTATAATTACAGTTAAGAGCTTGTTTTTTTTTTCAGTAGATACAATCTCTTAAAGATGCCTTATAAAAACGATATTACTCTGATGGCAAACAACCTTTCTAGGATATTTTTCTAAGATATATTGTTTTAGGATATTATGTTCAATAGAATAATTTTTCAGGATAGTTATTGCCAGTCTGATCCAGATTAAACTTTTTAAATTGATATATGAATTATGTTTGTCACATGATACTAATCTAGCCATATTATCCCAATTTAGGAATTGTTTTAATGCATATATAAACACAATATCTAATTTTTTTCTGCAAGTGTAACTATTAAAAAAGTATTTCAGGGAGCATCATTACATCTTAAGATAATTAATGGAAAATAATAGTCACCTTATACAGACACCTTTTTTCCCCAAAAAATACTTTCTTAAAATCTTTAGTAGGAAATAGCACTGTATAAAGCTGGGTATTCTATGAGTGCTTTATAAAGATTCCTTTTTATGGCTAAGTTAGACATTTGGTTGCTCTTTTCAAATCTTTTCAAGCTAAAATTAATCTCTAAATATTGTTCTCTCTGTTATAAATTTGTGCAAACATTTTGCTTAGTTTTTCCTTCTCTCCTTTTCTCCTTTGTGCCTTCCAATTATCACTTCCTTTTACTCTCAAAGTGTCCTACTTGAGATGAAACCTTACGTGATCACTCTAATCATAGGAGAACAGACACTTGAACCAGAACAGGGGGAAGCAGTGAAGAGTTACAATGTCCTGGATGCAGTGTGACTCAGGTAAGAGACAATACAGACATTTCCCTCTCTCTTCTTATCTGTCTCTGCATTATGTATCTTACTTTAACATTAAAGAAAGTTCAATAATACTCTAATGTCAAGTACTTTTTTTTTTTAATTCTCACCCAACAATATTCTGTTCTTGAGTTTAGGTGGCAAACAAGTAGCAAATGAATTCACTTCACAACAAGATGTGCAAGGAGTATCATGTTCTAATTTGAGTTTACCAGAATTACTTTGTTTCTCACCTCTATCCCATATGTAACTTGTATTACCCGGTTATTCTGAAACATTTGCCCTTATTGGTAGGGCCATTGGCTTTTCAAAGCGTCATTGTTGTTTGTCTGACTTGCCACTTACAGGAGTTGCTCATCACTCTTCTCACCTCCCACAATCACCTGCATAGCTAACGTCTGCATAGACTCTTACCTGTCAGCACTTCATCCAGGACATTACAAATCTTTAATGCTTTCCCTTGGTCTGGATCAAGTGTATGTGTTCCCATGATTATAGTGATTACATAAATTTTCATCCCAACTGAGACACTGAGAGAAAGAGAAGGTGCTATTTGGATGAAGCAGTGGGAACAGGCATAAATGAATTTTCCTAGGTAAACTCTGAGGTATGGTCTTGCTACAGTATATAAATTTGGGGGTGACATTATAATTGTTCTTATGTTCTCCACTATACTGCTAGTGATTAGCTCTTTTAATTCTGGGCCCCAGTGCCTGGCATTTCATAAATGCTTAATGAAATTAAATGAAATGAGTGAATAATAAATATGAAAAAGAAGGGACTGAAACAGATAAAAGTCTAAGGCTCTTTTAAGTTATAAAGGAATTTCAATTAAAGATGGTAGCATGAGAGGTGAGACAGAGGCTTCCTCCTAAAACCACATATAATACGAAAATATAATTAATACAACCAACCCTGAAAGAGCAACAGGAAAGAAGGCTGTGCCAGACTGCATACACCTGGAAAAAAGAACAGACCTCATGGAACAGGGTAATGTACCAAAGCCGTGACCTGGTGGGACCCAAGCCCTTCCCCACCCCAGCTCACTGGCAGGAGGAAGAGAAAGAGAGCAGGGAGAGAGTGGAGGCCTGGGAATGATGAACACCTAGCTCTGAAGATATGCTTCGGGAGCACAAATCTACATTGCATTGTGCTCTGGTGATTAGGTGGGTTGGAAAGCTAAGACAGTTGGAATATTTGTAGAAACTGAGATTTCAGCTTCTTGTGGAAAACAGGGACCCATATCTGGCTGCTCTGGTAGAAAAGAAAGGTGGGCAGTCTGAGAGACTTCTTAACAGTGAGAGGGCTGCTAAAGGGGCAAGGATTGCATAGAGCTTACTGCTCAGGAGAAAGGACAGGTAGACAAAATTGTCCAGGTTCACTCTGCCCAGCAGGTTAGGAACTCCCAGGAACTTCAGGCACTCTATCCCTCTGGCTGGATACACAGCTGCAAGGCCCCCCACCATGATACACAGCCTGCTGCCTTCCCTCCAGACATCACACCCCTGGCTTGCAAACAGGCAAACCCTGCCCTGGCATCAGGCCAGCCTGAGGGAAGTCTCGCCTACAGCAGCTACAAATGCAAAACATAGAGGCTTAGAACTGTGTGCTCAGTCCACTGGTTCTGGCAGTGGAAAGAGGCATAGCTGCCAGGAAGCAGGAAACAGCTCTTTCCGCCCCCCCAGGCACCAACACTACTCTCCTGTGACCCCAGACATCCCTCCAGGAGCTGAGTAGCTCCAGAGAGTAGAGCTTCTGGGCAGTAGAGGACACCACACACAAATATGAAACGTCAAAGGAAACTGGTTCAAACACCTGAAAAGAGCAAAATGAAACAGATCTCATCAATCTTCATGTAAGAGATTTCAAAATAAAAATTATAAACATGCTCATGGAGGTACAGAAAAATATTCAAGAACTCAGGGAGGAATTCAAGAATGAGATACAAAGGTTGAAGAATACACTATTTGAAATGAAACATACAATGGAGGGATTTAAAAGCAGTTAGGTTAAGTAGAGGAGACAGTAAATGAAATAGAAATTAGAGAAGAGGAATACAAGAAGCTGAGGCATTGAAAGAAAAAAGGATCTCTAAGAATGAAAGAATATTGAGAGAACTGTGTGACCAATCCATACCGAACAATATTTGCATTATAGGAGTACCAGAAGAAAAAGAGAGAGAAGCGTCTTCGAGGAGGTAATTGCTGAAAACTTCCACAATCTGGGGAAGGAGATAGTCTCTCAGGCCATGGAGGTGCACAGATCTCCCAACACAAGGGACCCAAGGAAGACAATACCAAGACATGTAATAATTAAAATGGCAAAGATCAAGGATAAGGACAGACTATAAAGCAGCCAGAGAGAGAAATAAGATCACATACAAAGGAAAACCCATCAGGCTATCATCAGACTTCTTAGCAGACACCTTACAGTCCAGAAGGAAGTGGCATGATGTATTTAATGCAATGAAGCAGAAGAGCCTCGAATGAAGATTACTTTACCTGGCAAGACTACCATTTAAATTTGAAGGAGGGATTAAACAATTTCCAGATAAGCAAAAGCTGAGAGAATTTACCTCCCATAAATCATCTCTACAGTGTATTTTGGAGGGACTGCTATAGAAAGAAGTGTTCCTAAGCTGTCACCTGAGAAAAAAACACAGTAAAAAAGTAGAACAATTAATTACTAAGCAAAGGCAAAATTAAATCAACTCCTGCCAAAGTCAGTTAAGGGATAGACAAGGAGTACAGAATATGATACCTAATATAGAAAGAATGGAGGAGGAAGAAAAAGGAGGAGAAAAAAAAAGAACCTTTCGATAGTGTTTGTAATAGCATACTAAGCAAGTTAATTTAGATACTTAGATAGTAAGGAAGTTACCCTTGAACCTTTGGTAACCACGAATCTAAAGCCTGCAATGGCAATAAGTACATACCTATTGATAATTACCTAAATATAAATGGTCAGAATGCACCAATCAAAAGACATAGAGTCACTGAATGGATTAAAATACAAGACCCATCTATATGCTGCCTACAAGAGACTCAATTTAAACCCCAAGACATACACAGACTAAAAGTGAAGGTGTGGAAAAAGATATTTCATGCAACTAATAGGGAGAAGAAAGCAGGAGTTGCAGTACTTGTATCAGACAAAATAGACTTCAAAACCAAGAAAGTCACAAGAGACGAAGAAGCATATTACATAAAGATAAAGGGGTCAGTCCAACCCGAAGATATAACCATTATAAATATCTATGCATCCAACACAGGAACACCTACATATGTGAAACAAATACTAACAGAATTAACAGGGGAAATAGAATGCAATGCATTCATTCTAGGAGACCTCAACATTCTACTCACTCCAAAGGACAGATCAACCAGACAGAAAATAAATAAGGAGATAGAGGCACTGAACGACACATTAGAACAGAAGGACCTAATAGACATCTACAGAACTCTGCACCCCAAAACAACAGAATACACTTCTTCTCAAGTGCCTGTGGAACATTTTTAAAATAGATCATATACTAGAACACAAAAAAAAGCCTCAATAAATTCAAAAAGATTTAAATTGTATCTACCAGCTTCTCAAACCACAAAGGTATGAAACTAGAAATAAATTAAGCAAAGAAAATGAAAAATCCCAGAAACATATGGAGGCTTAATAACATGCTCCTAATTAAGCAATATATCAATGACCAAATAAAAACAGAGATCAAGCAATATATGGAGACAAATGACAACAATAATTTAAACCTGCAAAATCTGTGGGATGCAGCAAAGGCCATGCTAAGAGGGAAGTATATTGCAAAACAGGCCTACATCAGGAAAGAAGAACAATCCCGTATGAACAGTCTGAACTCACAATTAATGAAACTAGAAAAAGAAGAACAAAAGAGGCCCAAAGTCAGTAGAAGGAGGTACATAATAAGATTAGAACATAAATAAATAAAATTGAGGAGAATAAAACAATAGAAAGAATCAATGAAACCAAGAGCTCGTTCTTTGAAAAAATAAATAAGAATGACAAACTCCTAGCCAGACTTATCAAGAAAACAATAGAATCCACACACATAAACAGAATCAGAAATGAGAAAGGAAAAATCATTATGGACAACACAGAAATACAAAGAATTATTAGAGAATACTGTAAAAAATAATATGCTCACATGTCAGGGGCCGTTGTCATCTGTGACACCATGTTGTGAGAGCTCCTCCATTTTCTATACTTACCACAAACTTCTACTCTCTCCCTCTCTTTCCCTCTCCCCCCCCCCTCTCTGCTAGAGCATGAGAAACAAGGAAGTTAGGCAGTGGAAAATTACCTAACCTTTGCCAGTGGAAAAACACCCGCCATTTTGTTTTAAAGACTCCATCTTGTTGTTTACTTCTTTGCCATTTCCCCCGCCACAGTTTCCTGCCAGGTGTTCTCAATCAGGTCAGTTGCTCGCGTCAGTGACGACTGCGCATGTGCATCACTCGGTGTGAGATTGGACTCTGTAAGATCGCCTCATTATCATAATAAGCAGCCAATCAGAGATTACCACACTACGCCACACCTGTTCCTCCTCTATATAAGCAGTGTTTGCTTCCTCAATAAACAGAGCTTGACACACATTGCAGGCTCTCCGTGCCGTTTTTTCTCTCATCCCATTTCATAGGTGGTCGCGGCTCCCCCGGGGTCTCCCACGTCTTAAGAGGTCCTCGCTGGCGAGGACACTCACAAACTGGATAACCTAAAAGAAATGGGTAATTTTCTAGAAAAATACAACCTTCCAAGGCTGACCCAGAAAGAAACAGGAAATCTGAACATACCAATTACCAGCAATGAAATTGAGTTGGTAATCAAAAAACCACCTAAGAACAAAATCCCTGTCCCAGATGGCTTCATCGCTGAATTTTATCAAACATTTAGGGAAGACCTAATACCCGTCCTCCTTAAAGTTTTCCAAAAAGTAGAAGAAGAGGAAATACTTCCAAACTCATTCTAGGAGGCCATCATCACTCTAATACCGAAACCAGGCAAAGACACCACAAAAGAAGAAAATTACAGACCAATATCCCTGATGAACATAGGTGCAAAAATACTCAACAAAATATTAGCAAACTGAATTAAAAAAATACATCAAAAAGCTCATCCATCATGATCAAGTGGCATTCGTCCCAGGGACCCAAGGATTGTACAACATTGAAAAATCCATCAACATTATCCACTACATCAATAAAAACCGCATGATCATCTCCATAGATGCCAAAAAAGCATTTGATAAAATTCAACATCCGTTCACAATAAAAGCTCTCAACCAAATGGGTATAGAGGGCAAGTACCTCAACATAATAAAGGCCATATATGACAAACCCACAGCCAAAACTATACTTAACAGTCAGAAGCTGAAAGACCCCAAATAATTAAGCAATCCTGAGAAGGAAGAACAAAGTTGGGGACATTATGCTTTGTGACTTCAAGCTATACTACCAAGCTACACTAATCAAAACAGTATGGTACTAGCACAACAACAGACCCATAAATCACTGGAACCGTTAAGAGAGCCCAGATATAAACCCAACCATATATGGTCAATTAATACATGATAAAAGAGCTATGGGCATACAGTGGGGAAATGACGGCCTCTTCAACAACTTGTGTTTGCAAAACTGGACAGCTACATGGAAGAGAATGGAACTGTATTATTGTTTAACCCCATACACAAAAGTAAAGTCAAAATGGATCAAAGATGTGAATGTAAGTCATGTAACCATAAAACTCTTAGAAGACAACATAGGCAAAATCTCCTGAATATAAACATGAGCAACTTCTTCCTGAATGCATCTCCTTGAGCAAGGGAAACAAAAGCAAAAATGAACACATGGGACTGCATCAAACTAAAAAGCTTCTCTATGGCAAAGGACACTATCAGCAGAACAAAAGGTGTCCTACAGTATTGGAGAATATATTTGTAAATGACATATCCGACAAGGGGTGAACATTCAAAATATATAAAGAACTCACCTCAACAACCCCCCCCAAAAAATAACCTAATTAAAAGTGGGCAGAGCATATGAAGAGACAATTCTCCAAAGAAGAAATTCAGATAGTCAACAGGTACATGAAAAGATGCTCCACATCGCTAATTATCATGGAAATGCAAATAAAATCCACAATGAGATATCACCTCATACCAGTTAGGATGGCCAGTATCAAAAAGACTAAGCAATAAATGCTGTTGAGGATGCAGAGAAAGGGGAACCCTCCTACACTGCTGGTGGGTATGTAAACTAATTTAACCATTGTAGAAAGCAGTATGGAGGTTCCTCAAAAAACTACAAATAGAAATACCATTTGACCCAGTAATTCCATTCCTAGGAATTTACCCTAAGAATGCAGCAGCCCAGTTACAAAAAGACAAACGCACCCCTATGTTTATCGCAGCAATATTTACAATAGCCAAGAAATGGAATCAACCTAAGTGTCCATCAGTAGATGAATGGATAAAGATGTGTTACATATACACAATGGAATATTATTCAGCCATAAGAAGGAAACAAATCCTACCATTTGCAACAACATGGATGGAGCTAGAGGGTATTATGCTCAGTGAAATAAGCCAGGCGGGAAAGATAAGTACTAAATGATTTCACTCATATGTGGAGTATAAGAACAAAGAAAAAAAAAAACTGAAGGAACAAAACAGCAGCAGACTGGCAGAACCCAAGAGTGGACTAACAGAAAGGGAAAGGGACTGGGGAGGGTGGGTGGGAAGGGAGAGAGAAGGGGAATAAGGGGCATTACGATTAGCACACATAAGTTAGGGGGTGGACACGGGAAGGCAGTATAGTACAGAGAAGACAAGTAGTGACTCTATAGCATCTTACTATGCTGATAGACGGTGATTGTAATGGGGTATGAGGTGGGGACTTTATAAGGGGGGGAATCTAGTAAACACAATGTTGCTGATGTGATTGTATATTAATGACACCAAAAAAAAAAAAAGAAGAGGAATTTGGAACATGCACACTACCTTATTTCAAAACTTACCATATGGCTCCAGTGATCAGAACCAAGTGATGTTGGCATAGGTGCGTCTAGGTCAATGGAACAGAATAGGATCATATATGCTCATGAAAAGGAGTCAAAGGAATCCTTTCCTACAAATGATGTTGGAACAGGTAGACACAAAGAGAACAAACACCTTTACGAAAACTAACCTGAAATGAAACATAGACCAAAACATAAGAGGCAAAAATATTAAGCTCCTAACACAGTGGTCTCCAAAAGAAGTGTAATTTGAACTACAGATATAATCTTTAATTTTTTAGTAGCTGCATTAAAAAGTAATGGGTAAAAAATAGTTTTAATTTTATTTAACCCCTATAAAATATTATAATTTCAGCATATGATCAATAAAAGGATCATTGATGATAAAAAAAAGTTATAAAAGAATTTAACAGTTGTAGTGGCTATGGAAATGCACCGCTCGGATCTCCAGTTGCAGGGAGTAAAATCGCCTATGTTCCTCAATGATTGCCAGACTGGATTCCCCTGACCTTTGCACCATGCTTCTCACGCTGCCCCTGGCCAGTGACTGAGCAAAGTGAGGATGCTAATGTAGGCTCATTCCAGCAAGAACATGTCTCATATTTATTCTTTCACTCCTTTAACAGGCAACTTTGTCTTGACTCCCCATAGACTTGGCAAAACTTTGTTGGCACTGCACTGCAATCTGATCCTTCCCATGCAGGTGTTCCTCCTCTCCTCCTTCACAGAGGTCAGATCTATATCAGTCTAATGGCTCTAATTTTTTTTTTGTTGTTGTTCACTTCTCTTTATCCACCATTGGCATTTCCCCCAATAAAACTCTTGCACATTGTTTTAGACTGGGTAATACTCCCCCATCCCCCAAAGATGTCTATGTCCTTGTTCCTGGAACCTGTGACTTTGTTATGTTACATGGCAAAAGAGACTTGGCAGATGTCATTAAATTAAGAATTTGAGGATGGGAGATTATTCTGGGTTATCTGGGTAGACCAAATAAACTGCAACGGTCCTTATGTGAGGGAGGCAGAAGGGTCAGAAAGAGAGAAAAGGCAATATGACAACAGAAACAGGAGAGAAGATGTGACAATAGAGACAGCAGACTTGTGACCAGCAGAGGCTGGAGAGGGACGTCCAGGAGCCAAGGCATTCGGGCGGCTCCCAGAGACTGGACGGGCAAGGAGCGGGCGCCCCCAGGGACTGGGCGGGCAAGGAGCGGG
>JAQQAC010002701.1:3738370-3780668 GCA_029783875.1 Phataginus tricuspis | reverse complement strand
GACTGGGCGGGCAAGGAGCGGGCGCTCCCAGAGAGCCTCCAGCAGGAGCACGGCCTCCCTGATTTCAGCCCGTAAGCTCTGTTTCAGATGTCTGAACTGCAGAACTGTAAGATAATAAATCCGTGTTGCTTTAAGCCACTAAATTCGTGGTTAATCTGTTTCAGCAGCCACAGAAAACTGACACACACATGTAGTTCTGTTTTGACAACTCCTCGGAGGGCCTAAACCAATATGACTGTGAGTGTTTAATGTTTCAGTATCAGATAAAAAAATATATAAATGATGATCTAAGGGATTGTTCATAAAATTATTTCATTGTTTTATCACTTCAAAAAATCTTACATTTTTAAAAAGATAGAATTTCCCAGTGGAATAAACATCCAAAAGGAGATGATTTCTAACTTCAAATGAGAGCCTAGATCATTTAGAAATACATGTAATTTCTGTTGTGGAAAGATGTTTTTGATACGTATACATTGATAAAATATTAAGAAATCATCTTAAATAATGGAAGATGTCAGAGGGAGAAAACAATAGTCTAAATCTTTGTAATGTAATATATTGTAGATCTTTGCCTATATTTATTAGACTGAAAAGCCTAAGTAAGTTCTATGAAAGCTGTTATTGTTCAGAAATGTAGAGGGACAAAGAGAATGTGAGGCAGTGCTTGCCAGCCATTTAATCTACATGCTTGTTGTATACAGAATAGCATTGAGGCTATCCTACAATGCTGTTATTGTTCAAGTTCCTGCTTTTACTCTATTTGAAAACTTATGCAATAATGAAAACATTATACTCTTCACAACGATCTTTGTTTTTAGCCAAATCCAAGATAAGTAAGTCTGTTTGTTTTGTCAGGTTTCCTTAGAGACTCAGATCCAAACTTTCTGTTAAATCCAAAGAAAAAGCTATAAAAAATGCCTTCATAGTTTTCTTCTTTATTTGAACTTGGGCATATCTTAGCCTGCCATCTGCTTGCTTAGATTGCATGCATTCCATTGAATTCTGTGGGGTGTACCTATTACTCTAGTAGTCGGAGTTGAATTAACTAATCATTAATGGCTCATATTGTCTGATAAATTAGAATTTAAATTGATGGAGTTTAATAAGATTAGACTTTTCTCTAAAAGAAAGAAATAAACTCCAGGAAAACTAGCATTAGCTGTTCTAGTCAGGTCTTTTGTGAAGTCTTTTCAGATCAGTTTCTCATAAAACATAATGCTAATGATGCAGAGTTCAATTTCCCAAATAGCATTTTGACATCCCTGTAATTTCCTATTAGCTGAATACAGTTTAAATGTGATGTGACACCTACATATTCTATATTGCAAGAAGAATTAGGAGAATGATACAATTGATTCAGATTCATCTTATTAATATTAATCAACTCGTTAATTTATTTGCTGGTCCACTGTTCATGTTTTTAAACACAATTACTTTGAGAATTTATGTTTCCAGAACATTTATGCTAGACACAGAGAAAAAAGTTATAGCTCCTGTCCCCAACTGTTTCACTACTGAATAAGTGTTGGACAGGTAAGTAAATAAACTGAAAACATGGCATAGAATGAGCTACAATAGCAGTATGGGCAGATAGAAACACAAAGGAGAGTGCCAAACATCTGGCCCAAAAGGTGGGTTAAAAAAACCTTCTTGGAGGAAATAGTGCCTTAGCAGAGTAGGGGATAGTGCGCTAGCCAGGTGCAGAAATGGAAAGAACGAGTTTGTCTTCACCGTGGGAATAGAATATATATGTGAGAAAAATCATGCTATGTTGGGGAAAGTAGTTTAGCATTGCTATTGATTTAAGTAAGGACACTTCTAAGGTGGTGACAAGAGATAAAAATGACGTGGTAGATAAAATTTTAATGTATTCAAGGCCATATGAAACTCCTTTATCTTCTTGCCACAAAAAATATCTTTCAATGCCTATTATTATCTCTATAAATTTCTTTCTCACCTCATAATTTTATTTGCTATTTTTTTTCCTTTTTATGGAAAAACAATTTAGTTTAGATTCAGTTCTTGCTTTCTAGCTTCTCCCTTGGCAGATGTGTTTTGAAATTTTTTTTCTTTGAGTCTTAGACTGTGCTTCTGATTTGCTTCATTCTTCGATGCATGTTGTCGGCACTTCGTCTGAGAAATCAGCTTGGATACTTCGTGCGAAAGAGACGTAACGGAGGGGAGGAAGTCTCAGCGGTTGCATATGCTGTATTTAAGTTTAGTGAAGAACATGATACGCAATTTTAAGTTCAGAAAGAGCACCCTGGTAATAATACTTGGTATAGTCAAAGTGATAGAATCCAAATAGAGGAAAGCAGAGCAATTAGGAGGCCAAAGCAGAAAACGAATCAAGAATAATAACAGAGGGAAAAGTGAGGAAAGGATGAATTATTAAGGTAGAACTAATAAAAGTATTTACAAATTAAATTTGTGAAATTCTCTAGTGTAGATGTCTAGAGTGGATGCTGATATGATTACTTAAGTTAGAAAATATGGATAGAAAAGCAAGTCTGGGAAGAAAGATGGTGCCTTCTTTTGCTGGAAGTAGAATTTAAACTGCTGGAGTTATCGGGAATGGAATATGGATCTCACACTCATGAATTCACTTCTAGACTTGTACTACAGAGTGGAGCGTCGTCAGTCAAAAGGTCATAGTGAATACTTGTGTATAAATAGTACTCAGAGAGTTAATAATAATGTTAATATATAACAATAACTGTTTACCAAGTATGGTTTCAACTGGTTTTACATATTAAGTCATGAAATTATCACAATCCTACGAGGCAAGTTCTATTTTATCATCCCTGTTTTAGTGATGGGGAAACTTAGACACAGGTTTTAACTTGTCCAAATCAGAGCTAAATGTGGAGGAGCTGACATTCAAACTCAGCCTGCCTTCCATTCTTGTGACCATCACACCACATTGTCAAGAGACACGGAACAAAAGATAAGTGTCGGAATCAGATCTCTAAAGAAAACACCAATATTTGTGAATCAGTGGAGATAAGAGGAAACCATAAATGAACATGAGAAAGGACAGGAAGTAAGCATAGGGGCACAAGGTAAATTGCTTTACAGAAACAAAGGGAAGAGAATGTTCTAAGGAGGGAATGGTCTCATACTGGAGGAGAGTCAGTAAGTGGAGGCTGAAAATCATCTGTTAAAATTAGCATTTAGTACTATGGTCTTTGCTTTGTATAGCTCACAGGCTATTTATAATGAAAAATGATTATGTAATTATATAGAAGACAGTGAATCTCCAATAGATGAATTTTATTATTGTGGGTGAGTTATTAGACTATTAAAGCCACTCCAAATACTTTTTTTTTTCTGGACACTAGTTGGATTTGTACTTCTATCTTTGAAGGTAGGTGAAGCCGTATGACTTTCACTGGACAATGAAATGTAAGTTGACATGATTTCTCACTTCTACATTTAAGTCCTTATGCACATTAAGTATCTATGCACTAATTCCATTTGTCTGCCACGGCACGCCTGGAAACAAAAGAAGCTCCTGCAGGCTTGGGCGCCGAGCAGTCCCCAGCCTTCCCCCATCCTGTTCTGGATGTGTGGTGTGTGTGGGTCACGGCGCTATAACCCAGCCCATCACGAGGCAGCTCCACTTTCGCGGGTTACTTGTCTTGATTTTGATAGTCATACCAGGCCTGTGTAGAATACATTACACTGGAGAATAAGATATAGTTCTTCTGCTCTTGGGAATTACACACAAAAAAATTGTCAACTAAAAATATACAAGGGATTCATTAAAAACAATTTAATAATGAAATAGACATATTTCTAAGTCAAGGGTTCTTTTGCCTCTGAAGTTTATAAAATCAAGTATATGAAATACCTGGTATATAGAGTGTTTGCATAGGTAGAATAAACTATGGTAGTAAAAATTTTTATAAAGCTGAATTTACTACTTTCAAAATTTGTAGTGAGTTTGTAATAAGTAAGGTAGAAAAAATCCATTCTGTTATAATTTCAATGTCTGTTGATGTAAATATAAAACTTTTAACTATACAATTACATGAAATTCTACTAAACAAAGTATTAAAAATGCCCTCATTTCCTCCTTCGAATTTTTATGCAGCTTTTACATTTATAAAACACTTTTAATGTACATCATTTTAATCAACTGACATATAGGTGTTTTGTTAGTTTTCTTAATAAATGAGGAAATTAGGGGTAGAAATTCACATTTTGCTTAAAAACTTTAATAACTTGGATTATTTCAAATTAACACTAAAATAGTTTTTCTCTGAAATAATTATGTACCAAAGATACATGAACTCACACTAGCATTACAACACAGTGAGTATTGCCAGTATGTAGGAAAAGATCACAAAATATTCTGTCTTGTTTATAATGGAATAGCTGGTGTTACACAGATTATAAAACATATACATGTATATATTATATATGCTATATATATTATATAACACACATAAATGTATATATTATATGTATATTTTATGTTATATATGTGTAATATATATGTAATAATTGAGAAAGGTAGATAGAACTTTAAAATATATATAAAAATGCTTAAAATGTGATTACATAAATGTCAAAAATGTACATACCACGTAGTCCTAATTTTTAGATAATTTTCTACTCTTTATTTCTCTTTTCTCAACTTTGAATTCCAGAGTTTACTTTTAAATGAACATCTGATATGGAGTCCAAGGAGCATGAATTTTTAACTTCATCAACTGCTTTTTTGTCTTTTTTTTTCCTGTCTATATAATGTGATCTTGACTTTCTGGGTTCACATTTCTTTGAGAAATCTATTGATATTTTTCTCTTGTAAAAAAGTGTAAAACAAAATTGGTGGTTGAAGACATCTGGTGATAGAACTAATCCAGGTGGTTGATGGCATGGCAGATCTTGAAGGGGGAAAATGGAGGAAAAATAAGCACAACAAATCAAATTTCTTTAAATAGAACCTGTTTTAAAGGTAAGGTTTGAGCAAGGCCAGGTAATTCCCCTGAGGTCAGAGAATAATACCTTGGGTCTATACACAAATAGATGATAACGCATTTATCCACACAGTGCCCTCATGTTCTTGGGGACCAGGTTGGTTGGGAGGAGTGGGGGCTGCAGGCTAACAGGATTTGAGAATAACTGCACATGAGAACCCACACAAGTTAATAACAAGAGGACTATGCCTAGCACATTTATATATTTCCAGTTCTAACGGGAAAAAATAAATGTTTGCTGGTTTGACTGTTGTAACATCTACTTCAATAAAATGGTAACAATAATGCTAAAGAAATGGAGGAAAATCATTGCCCAGAACAGATGTTGTGTGTAGGTGGTCTAGCATTGGGCCAGTGGTTCCACGACACCCTTCTGCACTGCCCTCAGCAAGGTACCGGCCTTTTGTTCTCACGTTTGTGGCTGGCTTGGCTGCTGCAGCTCTAAACACCTTATCTTCCCATTGCCAAGTTCAAAGGCCTATAGCTATGCGGTCAGAATGGCTAAATACCTCTCTTTTCTGTTTTAATCAGGGGGCAAAGTATTTCCCAAATGTTCTCTAGCAGATTTCCCTTCTCCTCTGCAAAATAGATTCATGTGACCATGCTTAGCTTTCCCATTTTTGAGAGGCCTGCCAATTCTGTTTTATAGGGCCCAGTAGACTGTTTTATGTCCTTTTACTGAGTTTTTGTTTTTCACTTCAAGTTCAGAAACTTTGGAGAAATGAAACTGTGATAGAAAAGTTGTGTTCTGATGTAATATATATATATATATTTTTTAGTTCTTACTTTCCTGTGTTTATGTTATTTTAATTTTGAATGAAGTGGAGAATGTGATGACATTGTTATGAACTTGAACCAGACACATCTGTATTATACTACTAAAGCCAGATCATATGATTTCAATGGGCTGACATTTTATGTCTATGATATAATCTAATGATATAAAAAAGGTTAATAATTGACCAATGCTCTCTAAACCTAATGTTCTCTAAACTTTTAAATGAAAGATTTTACTTTTCTTTAACCTTTCAAAAAGTGGCTTAAATATTTCCTGTTTTTAAATGTAAGCCTTTTCTTTTAATTTTATTTTATGTTCTTGTGTTTGGTTGGTATTGACAAGAGTAGAAATGAGAAGATGTTATCTTAATGAAGCCAGATGTAGAGGAAGAATTGATTTCTGAGAATTTTCTAGCAAGAAACCTTCCTGCTGGATCTTGGCAAAAATAATGGTGTTGTGATTATATTCATCTAGTGAAAGGTGACTGGCCCTTTAATATTATGTATCAGAGCTTTAAAAAAGCCCAGTGGAATTTGTAAGTGGCAACTGGAAAGGTATCGCCCAGTGGGTGCTAGGATAGGAAACCTGCAGAATTACCTCCATAGAACACGGAGGGAAGCAAGTACAACTACTGACAGGCATGATAAGTTAGAGCACCCATGTGAATTTGAGTTATAGAAGTCATTTTAGGACCTAAGAGGCATTTATATAACAGAAGCCAGAACAGCAGTGAAAATACTAGGGTAGATTAGGAAATTGAGTGATGTCACCAGCTTTCAGAATGTCAGTATAATTCTGATGCAAAGCCTGTGGGTGGATGAGAAAGTTGCTAACTACAGCTTAGTTCTCATGGTGGATGCTCCTATTCTGGAGGTTGCAAGGGATAGGTTTTGTCCTAAAAATATGAACTGGGATTATAGCTTAAGAAGTTTGAAAGAAAAAGAAATCATGTCATAAAAGAAAAAGAGTGGATGGGGCTTCCTTCCCTTCTCAA
Organism: Phataginus tricuspis; assembly: GCA_029783875.1. NCBI lineage: Eukaryota > Metazoa > Chordata > Mammalia > Pholidota > Manidae > Phataginus > Phataginus tricuspis. Next base: position 3,773,908 of record JAQQAC010002701.1, on the reverse strand, counting down.
CTCATTTCTTTTATCTCCTAATTCTTTTCTGGTTTCAGGAAAAAAAACAAATGGAGAGATAAATAAAGTTTTGGAGCATTGTTTTCCTCATTTCAAGAAAACTGAAAACACTTTCTCACAAGATATTTACATAACACATAATACCATTTCTCTCCTTATCAAGTAACTCAAAGTTACAAAATTAAGTAGCACTAATATTCTCTAACAAAATAGAATTCAATAAGAAGCATTAGAGTTAAATATACAGAGATATATAACATGGAACTACAAATTAGATTTCTCTGCTAAGGAAATGTTACGTGAATTTACTTACAAGAATTTGATGCCTACCCTAGGTCTGATAATTTGTTATGCACTTGGTGAAATAAAAAAAGATCGGATGGCTTCTGTTCTAAAGAACCTTGCAATTTAAGATGGGAGATAACATTAAATGGATGGCTGTTCACTAACCTGTTAAGTTATAAAGAACAAGTCTTGACTTCTCTGAAACTGTTTCCTCATGTGTAGGCCTTGCTCTGAATGGCTTCATTCAGATTGTAAATTACATTATTCTTGAAGTATGGAGTCAAATATATTAATATCTTAAAAAGCATTTTGGACTTGAATATGATGAACAATCATAGAAATGGTGGAAATTCAAAAGTGGGATATTATCTGAAAATTTCTGATAGAGAATCACAGGCTAGAGTTGTGGCTGTAGATTTTAAGAAGGCAGATTTTATCTACTGATCCATTGACATACACTTAATTTGTTTCCATATCTTGGCTACCATGAGTAATGCTGCAATAACATGGGAGTATGTTTATCTATCCTGAAGTAGAATTGCTGGATTGTATGTAGATCTATTTTTAATATTTTGAGGAACCTCCATGTTGTTTTACATAGTGGCTAAACCAATTTACATTCCCACCAACAATGTACAAGAGTTCCTTTCCTATACATCCTTGCAAATATTTATGTCTTGTCTTCTTGATAATAGCCATTCAAACGTGTGTTATGTGTATACAATGGAATACTATTCAGCCATGAGAAAGAAGGAAATCCTTCCATTTGTGACAACATGGCTGGACTTTGAGGATTTTATGCTGAGAATAGTCAGAGAAAGACAAATATTTATATTATATGACTTATATGTGGAATTTTAAAAAACTAAACTCACTGAAAGAGAGAGTAAAATGGTGGTTACCAGGGGCTGAGATGTGGGGATAGGAGAGATGTTTAAGGGCACAAGTAGTATATAAGTCCTAGAGATCTAATGCACAGTATAGTGAATATAGACAACAATATTATATCATAATCACCAAACATGCTAAGAGACTAGATCTTAATTATTCCAACCATAAAAAGGAAATGACTTTGTGATATAATAGAGGTGCTAACTATTCCTACAATGGAAATCATATTATAATATGTAAATACATTATATCAATGTATTATGTATCTTAAATTTACACATTATATGTCAAATATATTTCAGTAAAAAAGGCAGATTTTGATAGTGTTAGAAAAATGTTGGTAAGGACTCTAATCTTCAAAGATGAAATTTTGATGAATCAGAAATTAATTAGGTGGTTAAGAAAGGGAGGAGACATTTGATGAAATTGATTGGATGAATCATTTCTTTGAAGAATGCTGACATACAGTGATATGAACACAATTTGAATGGAGAGGGAGCATATGGATTGCACTGTGCTGTAATATACATTCTAAGAATAATGAATGTCATTAAGATAAGGACTAAGTCCCCAAATGAGAAAAGGCTTACCAAAATGTTAAAAACAATGAAGCAATTTTTAAAAAGTTTAATAGCAAAAAGAAGGACAAACCAGGTTTGTGGCCAAAGATCAACAACATAATATGAACAATGACAATAAGAACACTTAAATACTAAACTCCTAAGTTTGTTCAGGTCTCTCTGCTCTGGAGACTTGTTATTAAATTGTTAAAGGGGGAGTAGTGTTGGTAAGACAAAATAAAGCACAAAGTAGTTGAGGAGAGGTAGAGGATTCATTAGTGCTTTATATAGATTCCTGATAGGGGCTAGTTTTATCACCAAGCACACTGAGAAGCTGCATGAGATTGGTGAGTTTCTATGGATAAAGTGAAGGTTTCTGTGTCCAGGATTCTCACCTGGCTCTGGTCAGCTAGCGCACCACACACATATAGGAAATATGTTGTTATTAACTCTATATAAAGAGCTCCAGCCAGTGCTCTGGGTGACATGGTGGCACAGCTGCAAGGCTGCAGGAGAGCAGAGATTAGACTGGAGTGGTGGCAGCACTGAGGACAGAGACTGAGATGGCTGTGGGGGCAGAGAGGCCCAGAGGCAGAGACTGGCTTGCTGCATGCAGACTCACTCTGGGTGGATGGGATTCTAGTGACTGACCTACTACCATGGGTATCAAGTTGGGTATAAACCCTTTCACCCCAAGAACGTTCTATTTGTCATTCCTTTGGTCTTACCAAATCCATAGTGAACTTGTCTGGGGCTAAAACCCATTGGCAAGACAATTGGCATAGTCGGCAGGATTCATTGTTGACCAAGGAAAAGAACAGGCTGCCCTCTTGGGAGGAGTGTTTCAGTGGGCTGCCCCTATGGATGGAGAGATCTTGGAATGTCCCCCAGTGGATATGTGGTCTGATGTGGCTTGCCTCCTATAGGACTGGACTCCACCCCAAGACTGGGAAGGGGTGGAGACAACACCTGAGGCAGTAAAGGTGGCCCTGAGCAAAATAGGGAATTCCTTGGAGAAACAGAGTGCCCATGAGGCCCTGGGAGCGGTGGGGAGTTCTTGCCTCACAATATTGAGAAAGGCTGTAAGGGAGAAAGATGCCCTCCTGCAGGAAGCATGAGAAGAGGCAGCATTAGAAAATGAGCTGTGAGGTAGCATTGAGGAGGTAAAAAATTTGTTGGTGACTGAAATGGCATCACTACGAGGTGCTGTGGAAATGGTAAAGGATGTCGTATTAGCCCGAGAGGAAGCAGCACAAAAGTGCAGGCCACCAGGTGCCGTGGGGCAGGTGAAGAGTGTAGTGGAGCCGTCAGCCCCAGAAATGGAGGAGCGGAGGTTTGATGAACAGGTGGGGGTGGAGGCCTTGCTGGTGCCGGAGGCGTCAGCCCCTCCTCGGTTGAAAACCCACCTGGTGGACATCCCAAAGGAAAATAAAGACTCAGCAACTGCAGGTTCTTCCAGGAGAGGTGTAGCCCTACTCCATGCTCTGCTTCTGTCCTCAGGTTGATTTGATGGTCTGCTTCTCAAAGGAAGAATTTAAAGGGACCCGTGAAGGTTATGAGGACCCAGATGTGGGTTGCTTTAATATAGGCAGGAACATTCAGAAGGAAATTAGATGGGAAGTCAAATAATCTTACTGGAGCTGTGGCAACAACTGAGACTAGAGCAGTGGTTCCAGCCATTAAGAACAAAGAGGCAGAAGCCAGAGACAAAGCAATAAGATTGGCCTGTGTGTCTGCAAGACTTTCTGCTGGAGAGGCTGGAGAAGGTGGGTATTATAATGTCCTCCCATAATCCGTTTCATTAACTCATTTGAATAGAACTGGTTTGAATACAGCCAGGATGACCACTTGGTGACAATAGATCTCCTCAGGCTTGAGGGTTATTATAATTTGTTATTTGTTATTGTATTATGTTATTATGGAATTTGGTGACAGTGTTCCAGCTTCCTCACACAGGGACCATTGCAGAAGATTGAGGGCACGTAGATTGAGAGGAGGTAATCCTGGAGGGGTGGAGTGTGCATAAAGTGAAGGTTCTCACCTAGCCCTGGTTGGCTAGCTCACTACACACATATGGACAATACATCATTATTGACTCTATATAAAGAGCTCTTCCCAGTGCTCTGGGTGACATGGTGGCATGGCTGCAAAACTGCAGGAGAGCAGAGCAGAGGCCGGAGTGGTGGCAGCACCGAGGACAGAGACTGAGATGGCCGTGGGGTAGAGAGGCCCAGAGGCAGAGACCAGCTTGCTGCATGCAGACTCGCTCTGAGTGAATGGGATTCTAGTGATTGACCTGCCACTGTGGGAATAAAGTTGGGTATAAACCTTTCACCCCACAAATGTTCCACTGTCATTTCTTTGGTCTCACTGAATCCATTGTGAACTTGGCCGGGGCTGAAACCAATTGGCAAGACAGTTGCTATCAGTTGTTTTGGTGAAGAGTAGTAAATGAAAGGAGTTCCAGATTAGAGATGGACTAAAATTGTTAGTGGATCAAATATAAATGTTAACTTTTCATAGGGACTGGGCGAAATATAGAATTGTTAAAGATCGTTTGTGAGTTTCCACTTTAACATTCTTAGTAAAATAACTACAAGAATATTTTAAAAGAGGAGATTCTGAGATTCAAAATGGCGTCATGAGAGGTGACACGGAGAACTCCTCCGAAAACCACAAATAGTACAAAACTATAGTCAATTAATACAGCTAACACTAAAACAGCAAGAAGAAAGAAGGCTGAACCAGACTGTATACAGAGCAGACCTCACAAAACAGGGTAACGTAGGAAAGCCTTAATCTGGTGGGACCCAGGCCCTTCCCCCACACCAGATCACTGGTGGAAGAGAAACAGAGAGGGGAGGGGTGGAAGCCTGGGACAGCTGAACACCTAACCCTGGAGATCTGCTTTGTGAGCGGAAGCCTATATTGTGTGGTGCCCTGGACATTGGGGAGCTCGGACAGGTGGAGGGCCTGGGAGACTGACACTCCAGCTATTTGTGGAAGATGGGATCCACACCTGGCCACTCTGTGTCAGAGGAAGGGCGGGTGGTCTGAGAGGCTTCCTAGCAGTGAGAGGGCCGCTGAAGGGGTGGGGTTTGCACGTAGCTTGCTTGCTGCATGGGAGAAGGGAGAGCTGAACAAGGTTGTCTGGGTGCGACTACCCAGCAGGTTGAGAACTTTGAGGAGCTTCAGGTGCCCCATCTCGGCTGCCTACTCAGCTCTGAGGCCCCCCACTGTGACACACAGCCTTCTGAGCCTTCTTACTGGCCTGAAGCCACCTGCTCACAAACCAGCAGTCATTGCGCTGGCGTCAGGCCAGCCAGAGGGAGGCCCCACCTACAACAGCTAGAGACGCAAAGCACAGAGGCTTACATGTGTGTTCTTGGCCCACTGGCTCTCACACTGGAGACAGGCACTGCAGACAGGAATCAGGAAACAGGCCTTTCCTCCTCCCAGGCACAAGTCTGCTCCCCTATGACCCCCAACCTCACTCTAGGGGCTGAGCAGCTCCAGAGATGAGTTTCTGTGCACTAGTGGGCACCACACAGAAATATGAAATGTCAAAACAACATGGTTCAGACTAAAATCTCACAAACCCCAGAAAAAGGGCCAAATGAAACTGAACTCACCAATCTTCCTGAAAGAGAGTTCAAAATAAAAATTATAAACACGCGTACGAAGGTACAGAAAAATATTCAAGAACTCAGGAACGAATTTAAGTCAGAGACTCAATCATTAAGAAATCCATATCTGAAAAGAATCATACAATGGAGAGATTTAAAAGCAGATTAGATGTAGTAGAAGAGATAGTAAATGGAATAGAAATAGAGAAGAGGAATACAAAAATCTGAGGCACAGAGAGAAAAAACAATCTCTAAGAATGAAAGAATATTGTGAGAACTGTGTGATCAATCCAAACAGAACAATATTCGCATTATAGGGGTACCAGAAGAAGAAGAGAGAGAAAAAGGGATAGAAAGTGTCTTTGAGCAGGTGATTGCTGAAAACTTCCCCAATCTGGGGAAGGAGATAGTCTCTCAGGCCATGGAGGTGTGCAGATCTCCCAACACAAGGGACCCAAGGAAGACATCAAGACACAAAATAATTAAAATGGCAGAGATCAAGTATAAAGACAGACTTTTAAAAGCAGCTAGAGAGAAAAAATATCACATACAAAAGAAAACCCATTAGGCTATCACACACTTTTCAACAGAAACCTTACAGGCCAGAAGGGAGTGGCATGATATATTTAATGCAATGAAGCAGAAGGCCCTTGAACCAAGAATACTCTACCTGGCAAGGTTATCATTAAAATTTGAAGGAGAGATTAAACAATTTTCAAAAAAGTAAAAGCTGAAAGAATTTACCTCCCACAAACCACCTCTACAGTGTCTTTTGGAGGGACTCCTATAGATGGAAGTATTTCTAAGGCTAAATAGATGTCACCCAAGGGATAGACAAAGAGTACAGAATATGATTCATAACATACAAAGAATGGAGGAGAAAGAAAAAGGAGAAAAAAAAGAAGCTTTAGGTTGTGTTTGCAATAGCATATGAAGGGAGTTAAATTAGATTGTTAGATAGTAAGGGAATTACACTTGAACCTTTGGTAACCACAAATCAAAGCCTGCAATGACAATAAGTACATACCTATTGATAATCACCCTAAATGCAAATGGTCTGAATGCACCAATCAAAAGACATAGAGTTACTGAATGGATAAAAAACAAGACCCCTCTATATGCTGCCTGCAAGAGACTCACTTCAAACCCAAACACATACACAGACTGAAAGTAAAGGGATGGAAAAAGATATTTCATGTAACTAATAGGGAGAAAAAAGCAGGAGTTGCAGTATTTGTATCAGACAAAATAGACTTCAAAACAAAGAAAGTCGCAAGAGACAAAGAAGGACATTATAAAATGATAAAAGGGTCAGTACAACAAGAGACTATAACCATTATAAATATCTATGCACCTAACACAGGATCACCTACATATGTGAAACAAATACTAAAGAATTAAAGGGGGAAATAAAGTGCAATACATTCATTTTAGAAGACTTCAACACACCACTCACTCCAAAGGACAGAACAAGCAGACAGAAAATAAAGAAACAGAGGCACTAAACAACATATTAGAACAGATAGACCTAATGGACAGCTACAGAACACTCCATCCAAAAGCAACAGGATACACATTCTTCTCAAGTGCACATGGAACATTTTCAAGAATAGATCATATACTAGGCCACAAAAAGAACCTCAGCAAATTTAAAAAGTTTGAAATTGTACCAACCAGGTTCTCAGATCATAAAGGTATGAAACTAGAAATAAATTACACAAAGATAATGAAAAATCCCACAAATACATGGAGGCTTAATAAAATGCTCCTAAATAATCAATGGATCAATGACCAAATAAAAACAGAGATCAAGCAATATATGGAGACAAATGACAACAATAATTCAACACCACAAAATCTGTGGGACGCAGTGAAGGCCATGCTAAGAGGGAAATATATTGCAATACAGGCCTACCTCAGGAAAGAAGAACAATCCCAAATGAACAGTCTAAACTCACAATTAATGAAACTAGAAAAGGAAGCACAAATGAGATCCAAAGTCAGTAGAAGGAGGGACATAATAAAGATTAAGGCAGAAATAAAGAAAGAGGAGGGACATAATAAAGATTAAAGCAGAAATAAAGTAGAGAAGAATAAAACAATAGAAAGAATCAATGAAAGCAGGAGCTGGTTCTTTGAGAGAATAAACAAAATAGATAAACCCTTAGCCAGACATATCAAGAAAAAGAGAGTCTACACACATAAACAGAATTAGAAATGAGTAAGGAAAAATCACTACGGACACCACAGAAATACAAAGAATTATGAGAGAATACTATGAAAAATTACATAGTAACAAACTTGGTAACCTAGAAGAAATGGACAACTTTCTAGAAAAATACATCCTTCCAAGGCTGACCCAGGAAGAAACAGAAAATATGAATAGACCAATGACCAAGAATGAAATTGAATTGGGAATCAAAAAACTACCCAAGAACAATACCCCTGGAACAGACGGTTTCACTGCTGAATTTTATCAAACATTTAGTGATGACCTAATACCCATCCTCCTTAAAGTTTTCCAAAAAGTAGAAGAGGAGGGAATATTCCCAAACTTATTTTATGAGGCCTACATCACTCTAACACCAAAACCAGGCAAAGACCTCACAAAAAAAGAAAATTACAGACCAATATCCCTGATGAACATAGATGCAAAAATACTCAACAAAAATTAGCAAACCAAATTCAAAAATACATCAAAAAGCTCATACACCGTGATCAAGTGGGATTCATCCCAGGGATGCAAGGATGGTACATACAACATTCTAAAAATCCATCAACATCATCCACCACATCAACAAAAAGAAGAGCAAAAACCACATGATCATCTCCACAGATGCTGAAAAAGCATTTGACAAAATTCAGCATCCATTCATGATTAAAACTCTCAACAAAATGGGTATAGAGGGCAAGTACTGCAACATAATAAAGGCCATATATGACAAACCCACAGCCAACATTACACTTAACAGTGAGAAGCTGATAGCAAGATTGGGAATGAGACATGAATGCCCACTCTCCCCACTTTTATTCAACATAGTACTGGAGGCCCTAGCCACAGCAATTAGAGAACACAAAGAAATACAAGGCATCCAGACTGGTAAAGAAGAAGTTAAACTGTCCCTGTTTGCAGATAACATGATATTGTACATAAAAAACACTAAAGAATCCACTCCAAAACTAGTAGATCTAATATCTGAATTCATCAAAGTTCTGGGATACAAAATTAATACACAGAAATCTGTTGCATTCCTATACACTAACGGTGAATTAGCAGTAAGAGAAATCAGGAAAACAATTCCATTCACAATCCCATCAAAAAGAATAAAATACCTAGGAATAAATCTAATCAAGGAAGTGAAAGACCTAAACCTTGAAATACAAGACACTCTTAAGAGAAATTAAATAAGACCCTAATAAATGGAAATTCATCCCATGCCCTTGGCTAGGAAGAAATAATGTTGTCAAAATGGCTATCCTGCCAAAGCAATCTACAGATTCAATGCAATCTCTATCAAACTACAAAACAGCATTCTTCAGTGAACTAGAGAAAATTGTCCTAAAATTCATATGGAACCACAAAAGACCCCGAATAGCCAAGGCTATCCTGAGAAGGAAGAATAAAGCAAGGGGAACTATGCCCCCTGACTTCAAGCTCTACTACAAAGCCACAGTAACCAAGATTTGGTACTGGCACAAGAACAGACCCATAGACCAGTGGAACAGAATAGAGACGCCAGATATAAACCCAAACACATATGGCCAAGTAATATATGACAAAGGAGCTATGGATATACAATGGGGAAATGACAGACTCTTCAACAGCTGGTGTTGGCAAAACTGGACAGCTACATGTAAGAGAATGAAACTGGATAATTGTCTAACCCCATACACAAAAGTAAATTCAAAATGGATCAAAGACCTGAATGTAAGTCATGAAACCATAAAACTCTTAGAAAAAAATATAGGCAAAAATCTCTTGGACATAAACATGAGCAACTCCTTCATGAACATATCTCCCCAGGCAAGGGAAACAAAAGCAAAAATGAACAAATGGGACTATATCAAACTAAAAAGCTTCTATACAGCAAAGGACACCATCAATAGAACAAAAAGATATCCTACAGTATGGGAGAATATATTCATAAATGACATATCCAATAAGGGGTTGCCATCCAAAATATATAAAGTGCCCACACACCTCAACAAACAAAAAACAAATGAGCCAATTAAAAAATGGACAGAGCAGCTGAACAGACAATTCTCCAAAGAAGAAATTCAGATAGCCAACAGGCACATGAAAAGATGCTCCACGTCACTAATCATCAAAGAAATGCAAATAGAAACCACAATGAGATGTCACCTCACACCCGTTAGGATGGCCGCCATCCAAAAGACAAACAACAACAAATGTTGGCGAGGATGTGGAGAAAAGGGAACCCTCCTACACTGCTGGTGGGAATGCAAATTAGTTCAACCATTGTGGAAAGCAGTATGGAGGTTCCTCAAAAAACTCAAAATAGAAATACCATTTGACCCAGGAATTCCACTCCTGGGAATTTACCCTAAGAATGCAGCAACCCAGTTTGAAAAAGACAGATGCACCCCCATGTTTATTGCAGCACTATTTACAATAGCCAAGAAATAGAAGCAACCTAAGTGTCCATCAGTAGATGAATGGATAAAGAAGAGGTGGTCCATATACACAATGGAATATTATTCAGCCATAAGAAGAAAACAAATCCTACCATTTGCAACAACATGGATGGAGCTAGAGGGTATTATGCTCAATGAGATATGCCAGGTGGAGAAAGACAAGTATCAAATGATTTCACTCATGTGTGGAGTATAAGAACAAAGGAAAAACTGAAGGAACAAAACAGCATCAGACTCATAGAACCCAAGAATGGACTAACTGTTACCCAAGAGAAAGGGACTGGGGAAGATGGGTGGGAAGGGAGGGATAAGGTGGGAAAGGGGGAATTACGATTAGCACACGTACTGTAGCAGCAGGACACGTGAAAGGCAGTATTTATAGAGAAGACAAGTAATGAGTCTATAGCATCTTACTGCACTGATGGACAGTGACTGTAGTGGGGTGTGTGGGAGGTCTTGATAATAAGGGGTCTAGTAACCATAATGTTGTTCAAGTGACTGTGCATTAACGATATCAAAATAAAAAATGAAATATAAAAAAAAAAAAAGAGGGGATTCCATATCACTACTGGTCCCTAAGTTTGGGTACCATCCACACATGAGAATCTTTGAGAAATTCTTCAGTATGTGATACAAGAGTGTTCAGATTGAGGGAAAGATCAAAATGTGTACTTTACAATGTGCAAAGGAAAAGTTCTCCTACAAGAGCATCCCAGAATAAACCGAACAATCCTCATTAGGTGTAAGAGTGGATGTGAGGGAAGATTAGGAGGCAGATAATTGAGCAATCATACCTCCTACTAAGCTCTTTGGATATGAACCAGCTGAGGGAGCCCACAGGTGTAAAAGCAATCTTGGCTAAGTAATGTGGGGCCATTGCACATTGTCCCAAAAGGTAAAATTCTCTGTTATAGCTGCTCCCAGCTTTAGCTACTTTCCCAGACTACTGCTTCTTCACATATGTAAGTTATACTGCAATTATCTATGTTTTTATATTATCCTTTCATCTGGGCCTGAAATGTTTGATAGAGTGTATTGCCAATGGGTTTCAACCCCAGGCAAGTTCACTATGGATTCAGTGTGACCAGTGAAATGGCAGTAGAACGTTCTTGGAGTGAAAGATTTTACACCCAACTTTATTTCCATGGTGGCAGGTCAATCACTAAAATCCCATCCACTCAGAGTGAGTCTGCGTGCAGCAAGCCAGCCTCTTCTATTAGGCCGCTCTACCCACACAACTGTCCTGCGGCCTTGCAGCCTTGTCACCCAGGGCACTGGGCAGAGCTCTTTATATAGAGTCAGTAGCAATGTATTGCCCACACATGTGTAGTGGGCTAGCCGACCCCGGCCAGGTGAGAATCCTGGCCACAGGAACCTTCATTTTATCCACAAGAGATCACACAATCCCAAAAAGTACACTCAATTTTTTTTGGTACGAGACAATAAAAACCCAAAAAACAACCAAACAGAAGAAAACTTGAGTATGTAAAATGAGAGTAAAAAAAATCAATTTGTACAAAAATGTTGAACAGTTCAAAATATTGGGGAGTTTTAAGGAATAAAATTAATCCTTTTTATAGGAGTTGAGAAAAGGAGGCACTTATACATTCAGTTATAGATACCAGGGGTTGTTTTTATCTCTCTCAGCTATAATAAACAGTTAAAATTAAATTCTGGATAATTCTAAAAAATGGATTGGAAAGCAGGAGAGGCCAAAAACAAAAATGATCTTTCCTTCACCTGGTACTAGTGAGTCTCTGGTATGGCCTTTAGTGAGGCTAAGATCTTGTTCTGGGGACACAGTTTGCTGGAGATTAACTGCTAGACAACCAGAGATGGCAAGTTTTCTAAACTTCTGTTATGCTCGGCCAGCAATCTTTAAGGAGTAAGCACAGCATTGAATTTTGATCACCAAAGGTCTTAAGGAACCACACCCATTCCAGGCCAGGATGCAGGCACTGAAACTCTTGATTCTACCTGGCCTTGAGGTTGCACCAAGAGTGAGCAGAAAGAAAATATTGGGGTGCATAAATATTGTACTTTATTTAAACTTCATTTCATGTATCCTATTCTTGTATCACCACTGCCTGTTAGGTGTGCAGGTATAAGGTTCCTTGCTGTTTAGCTCACAGATCTTTGATTTGGGAGGAACCGGACTCCAGGAGGGTGGGGAAATGGAAGTTCCTGTGGCCAGCATCCTAACCTGATCCTAAACTACTTGGTGACGTAACTGGTCTCCTGCTAGGCTACTGCTTCCACACCCATAGGCAATGAGTTATTACTGAGTGAGTCATTCTATAAGGAGCTCTGCCTAAGGCTCTGGGCAGAGGCAGCGATGGAGGTGGACTGTGGTCCTGCAGACGGCTAGATGCAGACGATTTTGTTGCTCAACCTACTGCTGGGAGAATAAGGCCGGGTATAAACCCTTTCACCCAAGAATGTTCCCTTGTCATTTCTCAGTCTCACTGAATCCATAGTGAACTTGCCCGGTACTGAAACCCTCAGGTAGGACAAGAAGATAAGGCAGAAAAGCCTCTTCTACACCTGGTTCTGATTTAGATGATGAGATCTTGGATCTGATGTTGTCTTTCCAATGGGCTTCAGCCCTGGGCAAGTTCACTATGGATTCAGTGTGACCAAAGAAATGACAATAGACCGTTCTTGGGGTGAAAGGTTTATACCCAACTTTATTTCCACAGTGGCAGGTCAATCACTAGAATCCCATCCACTCAGAGCGAGTCTGCCTGCAGCAAGCGGGTCTCTGCCTCTGGGCCTCTCTGCCCCTGCAGCCATCTCAGTCTCTGTCCTCAGTGCTGCCACCACTCCAGTCTAATCTCTGCTCTCCTGCACCCTTACAACCATGGCACTGGGCCACCATGTCATGCAGAACACTGAGCGGAGCTCTTTATATAGAGTCAATAATGAGGTATTGCCCACATGTGTGTAATGAACTAGCCAACCAGGGCCAGGTGAGAATCTTGGCCACAGGAACCTTCATTTTATCCACACCCTTGATCGAGACTGGGTTGGGACTGTGTTACCAGTAATATATGGAGGAAGCAATACTATATCAGCTCCAGGCTCAGCCTTTGGAAGGGCTATGTTCTTCCTCTTTGAACACTGAGTGACGATATAAAAAACCCAACTATCCTGCTGGAGAGACCAGTGGAGAGTCCCTGAGACTGCATGGAGAGGGAAAAGAACCTCGCTGAGCCCCACCTTCCAAGTGTCTCTGCCTTATCTATACTGCTGGTCTGGGAGGACCCATATGAAGAAAGGAGTAGATTGATGGCTGCTATGGACCAGATGTCTGTGTGCTCCCGAAATTTGTATATTGAGGTCCTAACCTCCAATATGATGATATTTGGAGGTGGGGCCTTTGGGAGGTAATTTGATCATGAGAGTAGAGCCCTCATGAACAGAATTAATGTCTTCTAAAGAAGACACAGGAGAGATGGTATCTGTGTCCTCCGTGGGAGGTAATAGCAGGAAGGTGGCAGTCTGCAGATGAGGAGCAGGGCTCTCATCAGACACTGAACCTGTTGGTGATTCGATCTTGGGCCTCCAAGCCTGTTAGCAGTGAGAAATAATTGTTTAAGCCATCCAGTCTGTGGTGATTTGTTACAACAGCCTCAGCTGACTGGGACTGAAGGTGCTACAGGATTTCTCACTTTCCTCCTAACTCCACCTAATCCATTTCCCTCTTTGACCAAAACATAATGGTTAGACCTTATGTGTTCAGAAAATAAGCCAGAGGAATGCTGGTGATGTTTTTATTCTGATTTTTCTGTAGCAAGTTTTTGCCTCGAAATCCCTGGGATTTTCCTAAACTCGCACTCTAATTGGAAATGTTGCAGGGACGGAGAACTAGGTTTGCATAGTTTAGCCCCTTCTACCTATCTCCACTCTGAATACCAGCCACCTGTAGGAAGCACATAATTTGGTTTGCTTCTCTATGTCTTAAGTGGGGTGGCCTGAGTTTGTTCCTCTGCTTGAGAATTCTAATCCTGGGCTGATGTTGAAGCCCATTGCTGGTATTATCAGTGAGCCACTGTGGATAAACTGAAGGTTCCTGTGGCCAGGATTCTTGTCTCCCCTGGTGGACTAGCTCACTACACACGTGTGGACAATACGTTGTTATTGACTCTATAAAGAGCTCCACCTAGTGCTCTGGGTGGCATGGTGGCATGGCTGCTGCATGGCTGCAGGAGAGCAGAGGCTGGAGTGGTGGCAGTGCTGAGGACAGACTGAGGCGGCTGTGGGGGTGGAGAGACCCAGAGGCAGAGACCGGCTTGCTGCCTGCAGACTCACTGAGTGGACAGGATTCTAGTGATTGACCTGCCACCATGGGAATAAAGTTGGGTATAAACCCTTTCACCCAAAGAACATTCCATTGTCATTTTTCGGTCTCATTGAATCCATGGTGAAGTTGCCCAGGGCTGAAACCCATTGGCAATGCAGCCACACCCTACTATTCAGCTTTTATTGGTAATAAAATCAATATTTTGATCTCTTACTGTTTTTTCTCATTGTTTCTCTCAATTAGGTCTAAAGTCTTGAGGAGAAAAAGGGTGTTATTTATTGGTTCCTTCAAATCTAAATACCTAGGTGTTCACCTGCTTAACTGTTAAAGTATAAATAAATAAAGGCACTGGGTGAGAAAGATGGGGTTTAAATACCACCACACACGAGGAAAAGATGTAGATGTTTCAGTTCCTTTCATTGATGTGTCCTCAATAACGATTATACAATTTTAGTCCATTCGTAGGAGTAAACTATCTAGAAAATGGTCTCTGTACCTGTCAGTTCACAGTAGAACTATTTTTGCTGAACCCACAGGAGACTGGTTAAACAGAAATAGGTTTAAAAGTGACTTGGATAATGACAACATAAAAATTTTGGCTACTGAAGAATATTTTAAGAAATTAGAGATGCCTAGCTTTGCAAAGGGCAGACTTGTATGGATTTGAGAGGGTTTTTTTTTCTCCTGATACTAAAGGTTTGTGTCAGGGAAGGAGAATAGGCCCGATTTAAGCAGTTCCTGACTATGTGGGCAAGTTTCAAGGAAGCAGATTTAGCTCGAGTCTATCCTTTCCCATGAAATGAGAAAGCATCCCTGAGAGATGATGAAAAAGCTCCAGAGGTTCTTTAAGCATTGATTCAGGGACTGTTTGTGAGTGACATGGTAGAGGACTTTCAAGTACCAGCTGGCAAGTAGGAAATCTCTAAAATCTTTTGTAACTCTGAACTTTTTAACCTTTTAATTCTGTGATTTAGATTATGCGATACAGTCTAGAGGTCTGTGGAAAGGTGGGCACAGCCTAAATCAAGATAGTGGGCATTGCTAATGGTGGTTCCCTGAGCTATACAAAACTGAGGCCTCTGTTGGGCAGTATGTTTGGCATTTATCCCAGGCTAAGCCTGAGATCTGCTGAGCAGAAACATGATTTTATCATTCTATGAGTGTTTATCAGACTCAGGAAAGCTTTCACACACTAATGAAGTTTATAAGAGACTGATGTGGGGACCAGAATGCCAGTTTACTCATTTATAATGAGAAATGAACCTGCTATGGAACATATATTCAGTTCTTCAGGTCAACACATCTCCTGTGTGTGCATTATATTGGAAGCCAAATTAAAACCAGACTATTGTTTGATGGTCATGGGATCAATGCAACCTGAGATGACTCCAGGAATTTAATATCTGGTGATACTAAGCCATCAGAGTTTGATGTATTCTTCTTTGCATTAGGGGTATAAAAAACTGCCACCTGGATATAGCAGGTCTTCTTGTTTTATTACCCTTTCCCTTGGTTTGCATTTACTGAAATTACCTGTGCTTCTCATTCTGAGTAGTCTTTTTCCTGGCTTCCTGGAATGCATGATTGCCTTTAAATTTCTGAGGTGCTTAGGAGTACAGGCGGTGTGCATTCTAATTCAGGTTCTTATCCCTACTACTGAGATTTCTTGGACAAGTCGCTTAACCTTTCTCTTGCTGCTGTGGCCTCTACAAAAAGCATAATAGTAGTGTCCATCTCTCAGGATTGAAGTAATGATTTAGTGAGTGAATATGTCTAAAAGGGCTTTGAATAATGCCTGGCACACATTCAGCACTCAAATATTAGTTATTATTATTGACATTATTAGTATTACTAAAATTTCAGCCAATTACCTTTATGTGATTTTCTACTGAAGGACATTGGTTTTATGTAAGTTAATTTTACAAAAAAATATTTTGGTTAGCTTTTTTGTTGACATTTTGTTTTAATTTCATAAGATAAAGTTATGGGCTTTATTTCAGGATTCCTCAAGGGCACCTCACTATTTCCTGCCCACCTATACATACACCAACATTAAGCATGCAGGTAGTCAGAGAAAGAGGAAGTGTTACTGTCGGCTACGATTAGTCAAGGCAAATTTCAAAATTAAATGAGTGTGAAATTTCTGACAGAATTGGACAATACCAGTCACAGAAAGTGCATCAAAATTATTTTAAAGGCAACTTGAACATATAAAATATCATTTTTTATGACATTAATTTTTTTTATCTAGAAATACTTTACTTGGAAAGTGAGGTTCTTTTGGTAATCATTTCTCATTTGGCTCAATTTATTAACAAATACCAAACTAAACAAAAATCAAATGAAGGGTTTCTGTCAATAGATTATTTAATGCTGTTTGTAATAGGTGAAGTACTAACCTTACCTGTTTGCCTGTTAAATCCTAAGTGATGCTTCCATCTAAGGTAGGTGCTATTATTACTTATCTACAGTACCATGTATATAGGATATATCATAAATTGACATAAGCTGGGTTGCTTAAAACAAAAGAAATTAATCCTTTCACAGTTTAGGGATCCAGAAGTCTGAAATCAAGGTCTCAGTGAAAGTCGTTCCTTCTGGAGGCTCTCAGGGAAAAACCATCGCATACCTCCCTCCTGGCTTCTGGTGAGTTCTGGCAATCTTTGGTGTTCCTTGGCCTGTAGCGGCATCTGTCATGATTCTCAAACATTTACCTAGTCTCTGCCTATTACCCAATTCTACAGCCATTTCCACATATATATATAATGTTTTAGAATTTGCTCAGCAGCATTCCACTTCCCACTACCAAAATCTATGAGTTTTCCAGGGCTATCATTACAAATTACTACAATCTGAGTAGCTTAAAACAACAGATCAGTTCAGGAGGCCAGTAGCCTAAGATCAGGTGTTGGTAGGGTTGGCTCCTTCTGAAGGACAAAACTGACCCATGTGTCTCTTAGTTTGGGATGGATGGTTGCTGGCAGTCCTTGTGTTTTCTGATTTGTAGATGAATCATTCCAATCTCTGCCTCATCTTTGCTTCACCTTCTTCTATGTGTCTCTCTATATCCTTTCCTCTTTTTATAAAGACATCAGTCCTTGGATTGCATTTAGGATCCACCTCGCATCCAGGATGCACTCATGTCAAGATCCTTAGCTAATTATATATGCAAAGACCCTATTTCCATATAAGGAAATGTGTTTATATTTTTGTTGGAAAGTAGAATCACATTTCATTAAGTTCCAGGTAGTTACAGATGGTTCCTGACTTACAATGGTTTGACTTAAAAATTTTTTACTTTATGATGGTGCAAAAGTGATGTACATTCAAGAAAAAACATTCTTTGAATTCTTAACTTTGATCTTTCCCCAGGCTAGTGATAAGTGACAGATCCTCTTTCATGATGCAGGGCAGAGGCTAACTCCCAGTCAGCTATTTGAGCACAAGGGTAAACAACTGATACACTTACATCCATTCTGTACCCATGGAAACATTCTGTTTTTCACTTTCAGTACAGTATTCAATACAATGCATGAGAAATTTAACACTTTGTTATAAAATAGGCTTTGTGTTAGATGATTTTTCCCAACTGTAGGCTAATGTAAATATTCTGAACATGTTTAAGATAGACTAGGCTAAGATATGATATTTAGTATGTTCGTTGTATTAAATGCATTTTTGGTTTATAGTATTTTCAACTTACAATAGGTAAATAGGGACGTAACCCTGTTAAAAGTCAAGGAAGATCTGTACAAGAATTTTGGGGGGACTCTATCCAACCCATACTGCTTCCACTGTACGGGTGGGGAGGGAAGGATGAGTGCTGATGAGAGCAGGTGTGTTGCTGGAAAGTTCCATTCAAATGATTTCTATATATTTTTTGTGCAGTAGGTTCATCAACTATGTCTAAAAAGCATGTAGATTTAAGTTAACATAAGGCTTGAATTAGTTGGTATGGAGAATGGGAGAGAGTAGACTGACCAAATATATTTGAATTGGGGATTGTGATTGCACATTTACATCTGCTACTTAGTATCTTGAACTTCAGATTCCGTGGTACAACCTTCAGAGCTCCCTATGATCCTGACACAAATTATTTTCTTCACGTTCTCTGTTTGGCCTTCAGCTCATAATACAGCCACATAAAGATATTGCTGTTCTATAAAATTTCATATCAAAATTGCTACTATTTTGCTCTTGGTCATTTTTTGTTTTCAGGTTGGAATTCATTCCCTACCTTCTCTTTTTATTGATAGTCTACCAAGGTCCCTTGTGTGTAGTTATCTGAGATAGACTGTTTTAAAATCAGTTGCTCCATTTTCTGTGTTTTCAGAACATGGCCCTTTTTTGTTTGGTTTATTTAATTCTTACATCTGTTAGGTTAGTAGTTTACATGTCTCACACCAACTAGACTGTAAGATCAGCAAGGGAAGGAATTGGTCGTTTTGAATTTTGGATCTTTCTTGAATCTAGCATATTGCATTGCAAGACTACAAATCTTCTAAACGTTTTTAGAATTGAGTTGGTGACACCTTGCTCTTTATGTTTTACAGTGCATATAACAAGATAAACCTACTGACACAAAATTGTTATGTTTGTTTTTCTAATAAAGGAGCTAGATTAATAACAATTTCTCTCTTGCCAAGAAGTCTTTCATCATATGGCCAGCCAGGTTTAATAATGCAAACTAAGAGTCTTGAAACAGAGGGAAACAAACTGGCTTATGTAAGAATTTACCTTGTGGCATATAATTGTTTTATCTTGCTAAGAGATTTAACTTGTTGCTAGCAATATACTCCAACTATTGTCATTGTTTATCATTATCAATATTGTTTATTATATTTTTTTCTAAACACTATCTTAATCAAAAATTACATTTTTAAACCTAAGTCTGTATCTATACACTTGAAATCATTTACTGAATGTCCACTTTGTACTCTCTACTGTGCTATGTATGGAGGGGAATACAGAAGTGAGTGTAAGGCATGGAGCTTGTCTTCTTTAAGGGACAAGTATACGGGACTTAATACACAGGATGGTCTTAAATATACGGGATGACAAAGAATGATACTAAGGAGTTTATGTCTATGCTAAATGATGTAAGGAGATTCTTCCATGATGAATATAATATTCATAAAAGATTTCAGTCATCTTAATTTAAGACGTGCCCTACATGGTATTATTCTTAAAAGACATGGTATGGTTTCTATTTGTAGTGACCTAATCATCATTTGCTGTTACTCTATAATCCCAGATTATTTTAGTTTTCTGGAAAACTAATTGTATTGATCCAGACATTTACATTTTCTTGAAAGTAGGAAAATATATATTCTTCATTTGGAATTCAGTAAAAAAGGGAAAATGTTCAATTAGACAAAACTTGCAGAGAATTAAAAAAAGCCTCAGAAAAATAATCATTTTTATTTTAGGTCAATTTAATCTAAGCCTTTAAGATAAATTTTAAACTATTTAAAAATCTAAAATTTATCCCAGGGAATGAATGTATGATATTTAAAAATAGACTCTCTTTTTTTGGTAAATACTTGGATATGAATATCTAATGACATGTTTGGATATTAATATCTAATCATCAACAAATAAGAACATGAGACTGCATTAAAAATATTCTTTTGAGACTTGTGTTATTATGAAAAATGAAACAGTTTGAAGAGTTTTTAGTACTGTTGGTAGTATTTCCTTGAAAATAATAAAAGGCAATTTCTGTCTCATAATTTGTTCCTTCACAAATGTCTGCTCAGGGCCAGGCAAGGTCCTGGTCTCTAAGAATTTAGTGGTGAAGTCTCTATAAGTGCCCTACCCCCTGAGAGCCTGCATTCTAGAGGTAGTGAGGAGTATAATCACAGATTATGTAAATTCTCTCAACAAAATAAATATGATCATGCAGTTAAGTGTAATGGGGAGACCTAATCTGATAGGATGGTCATTTAGCCCTAAACCAATACTGAAGGTTGGAAAAGAGCCAGCCAAGAATCAGGTTAGAGCAATACTGTACTAGAGTGGCTCTCTCTGTTCCACATGTTATAGTTTATTACATCTAGAAATGTCCATGCAAACATGTATTTATGTTTTTATTATAAAGTAGAAATCACATTTCATTTTATACCTAGCTTTACTTGGTATGAACATGATTTTTTTTCAAATGAATCATATGCTTAATAAGGTGAAAAAATATGCATTTTAAGATGAAGAGTAATTTGCATTAAAATAAAATGAAGCTTGTAAATTTCAATTGCCTATAATCTCACTAAGCCATTCTAAAATGTACTTTGAGTTTCAACGTGTTACAGCATGACTGTGTGAAGAAGCACATTGTCAACTGGAAAAAAGCAAACCTTTTAAAAAAACACATCGGAAAGACCCTTTACTTAAATGTAATGACAATATAAAGAAGGTTGAAGCTTGAATTTAGAAAAGAATATTCATTGGAAATGGGTTTTCTCTTAATTATGCATTCCCCCCCCCCATATTGTACACTTCTGATGTAGCACTGGGCTAGCATTGTACATCATGATTTCTAGTTTCTACTATGATTCAGTCTCTATGTCACAATAGAGTTATTTCTAAAAATGGAGAAAAAATTATGATACTGTGATGGAGTTGTTAAGAAAATGTCTGCCCAGTATTTCATATTGAAGAATATCATGATACAGTTCTGTGCAAGATGGTGAAATAAAGCCTTAAAATACCATTAGGCAGGTATAACTGATTATATCACCTTGTATCAGATTGATGTTCATTGCACTGATGTCTCCACTGAGGGCTATTTGAAAATGTTGGTAATTAATAGGGAAATAGAGTATCTAAAGGATTTTGAACACATAGTTTTTAGTTACTTTTATTTAGCACATGTATAATGAATGCCTGCTATGTTCAAGGTACCTTTGTACAGAGTTTCAAGTTAAAATATAATCTGTCATATCATTTAATCCCCAGAACAAATGTGTAAAATACACGAACATATTTCACACTAATTCGGTAAACCACTAGATCCTGCTAATTTCCCCAAACCTGTATTTGTCCTCATTTTTTTTAAAATAAAAAGATATAAAAGACAAACTGTGCTCTTTGAATTCTCTTGATTTCTTATATTATTTCTGAAGACATGCTTATAATTCTTCCTCCTTGAGGTGATTTGGACACATTTTGTAACCTCTCAAGTAAATTTTCTATACTGTAGCATATGAATATGTAAGAGAATATGTAGAAAACAACTATTATAATTCCAATCTATAGAATAAATGAAATAATGTATGCAAAACTATTACAATGTCTAACACAATAGTTTGTAGTTTCCGTTTTCCGATGCCGACATTTACAGCATTCAAAGCAACATGATGGCGTCATGAACTCTTCCCGCTTATTCAGTCTTTCAGGACAGCACTTGATAGGGCTTCTGGACTTGCTGTTCTCTGTTTCCACAGTAAAGTGCAGTGTGCTTTGTGAGGGTTAGGAACGACAATGATAATGAGCACTCTTTTCACTTAGCTACCCATGTACTTTTAACATGCTAACCTGTACCATATCATTTACTCCTAGACCACATTTCTGGAAAACTATTCCAATCTCATTTCCTAGAGAAAAAGCCATAAAAAATAAGTACAAGCAATTCTGGTTCAAATGCTTTTTCGACAGTGGTCTTTGAAAATGAAATGAATAACCATGAGAGTAGCTTTTAAAATGAAGCAAGTACCTCTTGCCTCTGTGGCATATCTTCAATTGAATTCGAAAGAAATTGCAAAATTGCAAATATTCACAACACTTTTAAAAGAAAGATAAAATGTTTGTATTTAAGAACATTGTGTATTAAAGCAATATCACTTAATCTAAATCCATAAAACAGATTTTAAAAAACACATTTAAAATAGTATTTCCAAAATGATGAATTTTTCTTGAGACTAGAACAGAATATATTTGGCTGTTAACAGATGGGACAAAATTATTTGCAAACAAAGTATGCCTTCACAATAGATTATGGAAAAGAAGTACTGAAAGGCCAACGGAGAGATCTGGAGCTGTGCTGTTTGTATTAGGCCATTTAGATGGCCACTAACATAGATCTGCACTCACCCCAGGTGCCTGTCAAGCACTTGGAATGTGCTAATGCAAACTGTGATGTGCTAGATATGTAAAAACACCACTGGATTTTGAAGACAGTAAGATAAAAATAATATAAATTATCTAATTTAATGCTTTATGCTGAATGAATGATGAAATAACATTTAAAACATACTGAGTTAAATATATTACAATTAATGTCACCTGTGCCTTTTTACTTTTTTTTATTGTGGATACTAGAAAATTTAAATAACATGTGGACTTACATTATGCTTCTATTGGACAGTGCTAGACCAGAGTCTAGAAACTGCATTTGTCACTAACGAATTCTTTGTCCTGGCCTCAGCATTCTAAGTGTGCAGGTATAGTAGAGTTCTAAGGCCCTTTTAACTTCCCAAATGTTCCATGATTCAATTATAAGTCTAGCTTCATGTCCTCACAACTCAGAAATATCCTCACAACTCAATAAGTCCTTACTTAGCCCATGTTTTACTCTGTTTTCTTATCCTGGTATACTTTGCCTATATGGAGAACATTTTTTCACATATTTTTTTCCAGACTCATGTATTTTAACAGACTATTTATCTGTGGTGCAAAGCCACTTGTGTAGATTAATGAAAAGGTATTAATATTGTTTCTTTACTTTGGAATTGTACCATGACAAGCAAAAAATTTCTTAATCTTATTATTTATACAACAGGATTAATGTCAGGTGACACTTACAATGCTAGTAAAATATTAACCAAAAACTATTTTACTAAACCTGTCTTTTATATTTGATAATTGAGTCATTAATAAGAAAGATTAGTTTCCTTAAAGGCCATAGTAAAAATAAGCCTGTGGTGTAATTGTGTCATGAACCAGAAGTCTTCTTTAATTCCTGATAGATTTTAATTAATAAAGACCTGATTAAGACAGTCACTGAATGTATAGTAATCTTTGTGCACTGGGGGGAAAAACACAACAGATTATATTACCCTCTGGCTATGAAATTCTGAGACAGTTAATAGATTTCTCAAGTGGATAATAATAAGAATATTGCATGGACTAAGCTCATGCTTGCATAATGTGAATTCCATTGCTTATTCAATGTCATTATTCGAAGGAAAAAAGTCAAGAAGATAAATTGAAACAATTAGTTGAACTGAAGTATTTGGAAGAAAAATGTTTCCATTAAGTTCACTTCTAACCCCAGTTCTTTACTTATTTCCTTTTCTTTGACTTTTTAGTAAAAAAATGAATGGTGATCCCTCAAGCATCTATTGATTATTGAGGATGTCAGCACATGTAAACTGTAATCATATGGATTAAACATATTCTAATTTGGGGCTTAAAAATGCCATAATGTATGCATACTCTCCTCTCAGAAAATTATTTTTCTCTATAAAGTTGCAAGTAGTGAATATACATTGAGAACTCTGCATGTGCCAGGCACTATGCTAATATTTTGGGACACAGAGCAAGTAGATGGAATCTCTGAATTTATGATTCTTGTAGTCCAGTTAATTCTCACCAGTCCTCCTATTCCAATAGTTCTCCTACCCCACTAGAACTTCCAGTTGATTGACGCTATCATCTCCTCTTGATGCTATCTTTCATGTTCTCTTTCATTCCTTACCCAGCATATATGCTATAGTCCATTATTATAATCAGTACCTCAATTCTTCAACTCCTCTAAATTAATCCTTCCAGAGCCTCACCTGAGTAGTTAGACACGACTGGAGTAGGACACACACACATGCATGCACCCCTAAGATGACTTCTGTCATCTTGAATTTGTGACTATGAACCTCAAGTGAACCTCCATTGCTACCTGGCAATCCTATTATAGTGTATTTCCCAAATGACTTCATTTTGCTACTGACTTAGGGTACTAATTCCAGTGTTGTGCTGGTAAATGTTTAAATATTAGCTGTCCAGAAAAAAGAAAAAGTCTTCGTTTGTAATATTCACCAATTTCTTTGATTTAAATTGGCTAATTTCAAGTTACCAATATGACATCAGTGGAGGTGGAGTTGGGAAGAGATGCGCCCTCTCCTAAGCTCAAAGGACCTGCCGGCTCCAGCATATACTGAGTAAAATGCACGCTTTTTCATTCTCCTCAAGCCTGGAACAATTCCCCACTTCCTTCAGTTTCAGATGGTGACCTGCCTTCTTCCTTCACTGACAGAACAGAAGCACATTGAAGAAACTTTCCGTATTCTTACACTACCAAGTCCACCGGTTTACCTCCTCCTGCACCTGTGCCATGTCCTCAGCCTCCCTCCCACAGCCATGGTGGAACTGCCCGATGGCCAAAACCAGATCCTCCATCTGTGCTCTGGCTTCCATCCATTCTCTCCTGCTCAGTGACTTTGCTCCTGCAACGTTTCCTCTCTCAGTGCTCACCTATGCCTTCTTCTGGGTTATTCTCATCAGTATACATGCATGCTGTAATATCCCAATAATAACCCTTATTCAGCAGCTGCTGACAGCTGGCTTACCATTTTTTCCCCCCTCTCAACAGAGCAAAACTGAAAAGTTAGTTTACCCTCTATCTCTAGCTTTTCTACTTTCAATTTTTATTGAATCCTCTTCAGTCAGAGGTTTGCCCTCATTTCTCCTTGAAATTACTCTTTACAGGTTCACCAAGGACCTCCATGTGGCCAAATTTGGTGGTCAGTTCTCAGCCCTCTTCCCACTCAGTCTTCCACCACCGGCCTTGGAGCAGCTGGCCATTCCCCACCTCTAGACCAGTGAGAGCCTTCTGACTGTTCTCCTCCTGCTTCCTTCCGTGCCCTTCTGTGCTCTCGACTCTGCAAAGCAGCCAGAGTGTTAGGTTTAAGACATGTCAGGGAACAGCTTTCCCTGACTAAGACTGTGAATGTCGGAGACGGCGTGGTAGAGTCAGATGTGGCCGCAGGAGGATGCAAGAAGGAACCTTGGAAGGAAGAAGTTCAATATACTCACGGGTCCCATCGAGCAAGACACCAGGGTTGGTCAGGAGGCAGAAAGGGCAGGAGCTAGGGGAGAACTGAAACCGTGACCTTTATTGGAGTTTCCATGAGAAAGGCACGGTAGGGCAGGGCAAACAGTCTAGGACTCCCTAGTTTGAGTAATTCTGGCAGGCTCTGAACTGTAGAGGTGGTCTCTGGCTACGTGGTACCCAGCTGTGGGGTGAATGAGGAGGAGGAATATTGCCCCTTAGGATGCGCAGGCCCCATAAAGGAGTTACGGCTCTGCACTGCTTACTTTGCATTTCAGAGACATGCTCCCTGCTTGGCCCTTTGCTTTCTCTATAATTGGTTAACCTCAGGGGCAGTCTCTTCCCAGCTCGAACATTTTCTTTTAAGACTTCAAAACATCATAATGTACAGGAAATAAAAGATATAGACAATATACTCAGACTCTGATGGTTTCCCATTTTACTTAGAATAACATCCAAAGTGCTGAACAATAGATTCCCAGGAACTCCATGATTTGGCCTCATCTCATATCACGCTCCCCCTTGCTCACCTGGCTGTAGCCCCAGTGGCCTCCTTGCTGTCCCTTAAATACATCAAGCCCTCTGCTCTCTCAGTTTTTTCAACTAGCATGTTTCCCTTTGCCTGTTAGAAACCATTGTTTACTGCAGTATCTGCATTTTCTACTCTCCCACTGCACTGGAGTCACTACTCATAAGTCACCTCCTTTGTGGGGCCCTTCCAACCATCTTTACTAAGTCACACTGCCCGCCGTCCCCATCTTCCTTTGTCCCATTACCTTGACTTTATTTCTTGATGGTATTTATTTTTTCCAATTTTATATCATATATCTTTTGTTTAATGCCATATCCCTACCTACTTTTGATAGCACACTTTGATTGGATCATCATTCTATTCCCAGAATCTAAAACAGTTTATTTCATATAGTAAGTGCTTTATAAGTGAAAAAGTGAAGTAAGCAGACCATTTTGTGACATGCTGGAGCCAACTTGCATCAGCTTGCAGTAGTCGATTACGCTCAGCAGTTCCCAAATCTGCAGTGACATCACATTGCTATCTTGCAACTGGCTATGGTGGGAGTATTTACTCCATGGGAATTAGAAAAGGGCTTATTTTCCCCAGGAGATCCCGTTGTTAAACATGTCTGAGCATGCCACTTACAGTAAAGTAAGTAGGAGGCTGTAAGTATGAGGTAGGGCATTGTTGGAGCATATGCTGAGCACCTAGCCTGGAATGGGGCTGAGGAAGGGTGCAGGAAGTCTTCTTGTAAGAGATACTTTAAGGGAATGTTAAAGGATGAACAGAAAGCAGCTGGATGATAGGTAATGGAAATTAAAGGCCCTTGCAGACAAAATAAATATCAGAATAAAGTTTTATGATATAATAGTTCAACATAGCTTCTGAATAAAGTAGAAGATAATTAGCAATAAGAGAGAACATTTTGGAGGGATAATATAAAATCATGAAGGTCTGTGTGTGTTGAACATCATGAGGAGATGAAAATATGCTTGGAAAGACCTCCATTCTGGAATCTTTAAACAACCTCTTACGGGTGTAGCTGCCCTTATAAGATCCTTGATATGGCTCTGTTTTAGAGGACAAGGCGGGATGAAGGGAACTGACGTTTGATGTCAAACTCCAGCATAATCCTGTGATGAGCTATGGTGGCCCAAAAAGAAAACTAAAAATTTCTTTGTGCCTCTACATACAAGCAAATTGAGCAGTCTCTTTGGTCCCTTTTTCTTAGGCCCGTTACTAAGTACATTCTTTATATATTAACCCCTGATGTTAAGAAGAATGTAGAAAAGGTGAACTCAAGGAAAGTCTTTTCAAGAGAATTGGTTAACCTCAAGGGCAGTCTCTTTACAGCTAGAAAATTTTCTTTTAAGACTTCAAAACATCATAATGTACAGGAAATAAAAGATATAGACAATATACTCAGACTCTAATGGTTTCCAATTTTACTTAGAATAACATCTTCTAGAATAATTTCTTCCTAAGGTCTATCAAGTCTTTCAAGTGGCTGGAAGTATTAAGACAAACTTCCAAGGTAAATGGGAATCCAACCCCCTGAAGAGAACAGACAAAGAAAGAAATTCCAAGAAAATTTGAATCCAAAGGGCAAATTAATATTAAGAGAGCTAAAGCCAATAAGGCAGACATTATCCTGAGGATTCAACATCTTTTAACCCTTTCTCCCATTACAATGACTGCATTACCCATCAACACCCTGTCCTGAATAACTGAGCTCATCATAATCTCTCAGTGGAGGCTGGAGTGTTCTGCTGGTAATTGGAATGGTGATGTCTCAAGTTAGGGAACTGAAATAAAAGTTATAGTGAGATACTAACTGGAGACACTAAGTATGGAATTATATATGCTTCTTTAGTTCTCTGTATAACCCTTTGATGTATTTGTTTTACTCTTTAGTTATTTTTTTATTTTACTTTTTTGCTATTTACTGTTTTACTATTAACTAATTTTACTTTATTTACTTTCTAAATTTACTTTTTACACTTTTTATTACCATTTTTATAGATGAGACTGAGGTATGAAAGGACTAAGTAATTTTCTGATATTTGTATGGACGATGAGTGGTAGAGCAGACATCCAAACCCAGGTAGTCTCTCTGCAGGCACACACATACACACACTCACACACACCTCAGGAGACAGGGTTGGACTGAAAATTGGTATTTGGCATTTACACACATGTAGAGGGGATGGAAGCCATGGAAAGGAATTTACTACCCAGAAGAGTGGAAAGTGAGAAAAAAGAGCACATGAGAAAGTACTCTTGAGGGATTTGAGTACCTGAGGAATGCCAACACGAGTGGAATGGTTTGAGAAAGAGAAACACACCAGGGAGTATTAGGAAAAGTTTGAAAAATATAAAAAAGAAGAGAATCTGAACTGACATAAGCTAAGAAGGGGAAGGATTTTTCAGAAACAAACTGAATAGCCAACAGTATATAAAATGTTTCAGCTGTCAATGGAATAAGGCCCAGAATAGATTCTTTTAGTTAGCAACACGCCTAGGATCTTTGGGAGTTGCAGGGTCAGTGAAGTGGCGGGGAAAGGAACACAGCTCAGTGAACTAGATTTCAAGAAGTAGAAACCACGAGACAAATAATCCTTTGAAGAAGTTTAGCCACTGAAGAGAAGGCTGAAGAGAAATCAGGTGAATATTAGAAAGGAGATGTAATTTTAAGCGATAGTTTATTTGTTTAAGATTGAGAGATGAACAAATTTAAATGTTTGATGGCAAGGAGACGGCAGAGAGGAAGAGGTTGAAAATATTAAGAACAAAAATAATGAATGAAGCCTTGAAGCGTCAATAATAACTGAGATACAGAGCAAAAGTGGAGGAATAAGCCTCATCATTTCCAATACTCAGGGTGCAAGTCACCTCACCTTACAGTGCGATCGATTGCATTAGAATAGGCTTGAAAGCGCGGTCACCAGTACTATTGGGAAGTCCGTCTCAGCTATTTTGGAAACTCAGTCTCAGTTCTAAGAATCCCAGATACCTATGTGGTCTTGAAAAGAGGAATTCCCCAAATACCCACCACTTAGAAGGGAGAAGCCCTGGCTCTTCGGGCTGTTTATGTCAGCTTCCTTTTCACACTTTTGCTAATTTATTTGCTTGGAGTAGGATGCCCACAGCCATTTCCTCTGAGTATGTGAAAAGGCACATATTTCTGCCTCCAAAGTATGTGTAATATTCGTGCTTATTCTTTTTGAGTCCCTAGAATTCATGCAAGACTTGGGTAGATCACACATTTCAAGCATTCATCCTCTCACTTTCTTGGAACCCAAAGGCTGACTGTCAAGACTTTTGAAATCCCAAATTGTCTTAAAGGTGGCTTCCTGCACTTTTATTTTTTGGCTTGTAAGAACAAAGGCAGATTATCTTCTCCAAGGTGAAAGCCAGAAATACAACTTAAAACCTGAATCAAAGGCCACCAAGGAGGGATACAGTTGTGTCTCTTGTTGAAAGTAGCACAACAAAAATTTAAGTCTTGGGTATATATGTTTAGGGGAAGAAAGTTAAGAGGTTTTTTACATAATAACTCTTATTTACTCTGCATCTAAAGATGTCATGATTATTTGTTGAAGGTGAGGGAGGTAGTAAGAACATGGAGACATTCTTAAATAATCTCTATTAAGAAAAATATTATCATAAAAGGTGGCTATGGAAACATGTAAGACTTAATGGCCAATGTTCACATTCAGGGGAAGTTTATGAACTTTTGAAGACACTTACCGGCTTTTGTGATTTTCTCCAGTGGTGCTCAGCACGTTAGATTTAGCTGGTGCAACCCTGATTGGGATTGTGCCAGAAGAACGAAGACAGGAGTGGAGGATGTTGGCCTGGATAGGACTGATATGGCTAATCTAAGTACAGCCTTCACAGGGAAGAGAATGCCTGACAGATAGAGAGAAAATGAGGGAACCTAGGACTTGGTGAAAGTGAATGACTATGAGAGAAGGGGTCAACAGATGACCCCATAAGACATCCTGGCAAGGCAGCATAAACCTCAGAGTAACAGAGATTCTAACCAAGAGTAGAGATAAAGTCATCTGGGAGTAGTGCCTTAGCAGGGTTTAGGAGGATAAGCAGTTCCCCTGGAGAAGGCTGGGAGGGAATGCCGGCTCTCACTTAGACCCTGAGGACAGAGAGCTGAGGTGGGGGGGAGGTGAAGCTCACCAGAGACTGAGGGATTTATGAGACACTATGGAGAATTTTGGCAAAGGAAGATACAATGGTATTTTGAGCTCAGTGAGAAAAAGTAGAGAAGAATGTGGAAGGAGTTAACAGCAGGAGTGACTAAGAATAGAGTTTGGGGGAAAAGGAGGAGACTGTTTTCTCATAGATGGAATTGAGTTTTTGAGGAATTCTAGCTCAGGTGAGCAGGTAGGCCACTGGATTATTTGCTTCACTTTCTGTGTGTGTTAGAAATAGCAATGGTCTTTGGCAGTATGGGTCTATCTTTCTGGCTGTCCAGTCAGCCTGGCTTATTTGTTAGACCTGAGAAGGTCTGTACTTGATGTTATGTACACTTTCTTTGAGTCTTTTGATTTTCACCATGCATTAAAACAGTAGAGATGCTTCTCAGGAAATTTCTTTTTTCTGTGTAATTTCTTCCTAATATAATATACTATTAAATTATATAGTGGTAGAAATTGACCTTCCTGCCTCTGATCTTTGTACTTATAATTTTAGGGGCCTTTGTAATTGAAAGATTGTGGGGAAAATGGAAGTTCCTATGGCCAGGATCCTCACCTGAACCTGAACTACTTGATGATGTAACTGGCCTGCTGCTAGGCTACTGCTTCCACACCCATAGGCAATAAGCTATTATTGACTGAGTCACTATATAAAGAGCTCTGCCCAGTGCTCTGGATGGAGGCAGAGATGAAGGAGGATTACAGACCTGCAGACTGCTGGATGCAGACATAATTCTAGTGCTCTACCTATTACCAGAGAACAAGCCAGGTAATAAACCCTTTCACCCCAAGAATGTTCCATTGGCATTCCTCGGTCTCACTGAATCCATAGTGAACTTGCCAGGTGTTGAAGCCCATTGGGAAGGCACAGCTACTTGATGATATATATGGCTTCAGAAATTCTGGAAAGTAACTAGTTCTTCTGCTATTTAAATCCCTGTAAACATTTAAGTATACAATCAGAATAATTTATTTATTCCTTCTATTTGCCATGAAAAGAACAATATATATAGACTTTTTGGACATTAACACTCTATTGACATCACCAAGTCTTATTTTGAGATAAAATGTGGCTTTTGAGAATAAAGAGGAGCATGGAGGTAGGAAAATAATATGGATGCAGAAAATAGAAGACAATATTAAAGATAAATTCAATCAGATAAGAGTAATATAGTGCTTGGTGTGTGCAAGGCTTTTTTTCTAAATGTTCTACAACTATTAACATTTTCAATCCTCACAACAATCATATGAGGTAGAGTCTATTATTATCATTCCCATATTACAGATGAGGAAAATGAAGCATAGGGCTATTAAGAAATTTCTCCAAGGCTGCACAGTTGAGTGGGCTGGAGTCTATCTTAGACTAATTGAGGAGCAGCTGAGCATGATGGTTAACTAACATCATGCCCAGCATATTCACTCATTCTGATGGTTAATCCGATTTGGGTTTTTAAGTACTTTATAAGGGATGATGCAGAGGAGTATTTAAAAGAACCAATAGCATTTGCATAATTTAAAGAGAACTGAGAGTGATAAAGCTGTCGGCGCCTTCTCCAGTGGTGATTATGCAAGGCAGAGAAACTCGATTACATTCTGTCAAATCTCAAACTCAAACTGTAGTGTAGAGTTTTCATTAGTAGTGCTGAGGGCTGAGATATACACATTAGATTTTTATATAATAAATTAATGATGCATTAAAACAAAAGCTTAAGCACCATATTTTAAAGCCTGCATTCTAATTACATTCCTCATTATATTTAACATTGTATATTTCTAGATCTTGTACTAAGGGACAGAGTCTGTAGCCTTGTAATATCCCAAATGACTTGGGAAGTGTGGATAAACTGAGAGTTCCTGTGGCCAGGATTCTCACCTGGCCCTGGTTGATTAGCTCACTGCACACCTGTGGGCAATACATGGCTGTTGACTCTATATAAAGAGCTCCGCCCAGTGCTCTGGGCGTGGGCACGGCTGCAAGGCTGCAGGAGAGCAGAGCAGAAGCTGGAGTGGTGGCAACGCCAAGGACAGAGGCCCAGAGGATGGCTGTGCGGACAGAGGGGCCCACAGGCAGAGACTGGCTTGCTGCATGCAGACTCGCTCTGAGTGAACAGGATTTCAGTGACTGACCTGCCACCTGGAAATAAAGTTGGGTATAACCCTTTCACCTCAAGAACCCTTTGCTGTCAATTTCTTTGGTCACAGTGAATCTATAGCGAACTTTCCTGGGGCTGAAACCCATTGGCAAGACAGGAAGATACCACCTGAAATTAATATTCTCTCACATATTAAGTAATTTAATTCAGTGGCATTTAATCTAAATAGTGACTATTATATTTAGTCTCATGCGTAAACATTTAATGATTAAATAAATGTTATTTTATATTATAAATGTACAATTTCATATCAATGAAGAAAGGAGAAATTATTCAATAAAGAGTACTGAGATAATGAGTTAAAGTAATACAGGTAGGATCTCTAATTTCGTACAGTGAAATATATTTATTTAACCTCAGTTTTTCAAATGGCATCATGGAGCTTAGCATATTAAAAAATGAAGCTTGACTTTGTCTCCAGGGCTCAACTCAGGGACATCGGTCATCCTACCACAATTCTGATTCAGTATCATACAGCCTGTAGTTGCTGATGAGGTTTTCCAATGCTCCAGGCTTCTTGGAGAAAACATCACACAAGTGTGGGCTGAAAAGGTCATATGACCAAAAGCTATAATACTGGGGGTACCAACTCTCTCCCAGGCCTGCTTGACTAAGACGGTGTTGAGGGGAGGGCCTGGATAAATCATCAGAGGCTGTCCTCCTGGGTGGGGCAGCAACACTGCGGCTGTCAGGCCCACCAGGTGCACTACTGAGTGTTGACCTTTGACAATGGTCTGGAATGGCAGTGAATAGCCACTACAGTAAGATCCGAATTAAAACAGCGATGCTCCCAGTAATACAGTGACAAGCAATTACTTAGGCCTGAATGGAGAATGACTGATGAAGGCTCTACTATCTAAGTGTGAAAAATTCTAGTAGAGTCAGCAGGTTACCTAGGAGGAGGACTGATTCATGGATTATTTTGTTAAAAATACCCAAGAAAGTTCTGGACATTCTCCTAATTGGGTCATTGTAATTAGGTACTGAAGAAAGTCTCATTTTACTTTAACTTGCAGGATTGTATAATGACTAAGAGTAAAGCATTTAGACATGAATTTGGAATTAAATTCAAGCCTCACATTTTATTAGCCATTGTGGTAAAATGAAAGGTCCTGTGTCCAGATTCTCACCTGGCCCTGGTTGGCTAGCTCACTACACACATAGGCAATACCTTGCTATTGACTCTATACAAAGAGCTCCGCCCAGTGCTCTGGTTGACACGGTGGCACAGCTGCAAGGCTGCAGGAGAGCAGAGCAGAGGCTGAAGTTGTGGCAGCACCGAGGACAGAGGCCCAGAGGACGGCTGTGCAGGCAGAGGGGGCCAGAGGCAGAGACTGGCTTGCTGCAGGCAGACTCGCTCTCAGTGGATGGGATTTTAGTGATTGACCTGCCACCGTGGAAATAAAGTTGGGTATAACCCCTTTCATCCCAAGAATGTTTTACTGTCATTCCTTTGGTCACACTGAATCCATAGTGAACTTGCCCAGGGCTGAAACCCATTGACAAGACAACCATATGCCCTTTGGTTTCCTAAACCTTAAAAATTACTTCAAACTTTGGATGCCAGTTTAGTTAAATGTTCTGCCATTCTCCTGTTTCATATAATTATCTAAAAAAAATCATTCTTCCTCTTTCCTCATGCCATGCGCTAGAGCAAACAGAATTACATTTTTTTTCTTTGGATAGAGGATCCCATAACCTTATTGGTGCTGTCATAAGAAACTGGCCATCTCTGCGCTACCTGAGGGTTCATGTGGGGTGTTGTCCTTGTCTCATCTGGACTCCTCCCTCACCCCCACCAGTTTTGTGGTGATGACATTGCTTTACCCCAAGCATGCATAAGAATGGCGCTGTCTGGCCAATGGGTTTCAGCCCCGGGCAAGTTCGCTATGGATTCAATGTGATCAAAGAAATTGACAGCAAAACTGTTCTTGGGGTGAAAAGGGTTATACCCAACTTTATTTCCAGGTGGCAGGTCAGTCACTAAAATCCCATTCAGTCAGAGAGAGTCTGTATGCAGCAAGCTGGTCTCTGCCTCCGGGCTCCTCTGCCTGCACAGACGTCCCGCACAGCCGTCCTCTGGGCCTCTGTCCTCGGCGCTGCCACCACTCCAGCCTCTACTCTACTCTCCAGCAGCCTTGCAGCTGAGCCACGGTGTCAACCAGAGCACTGGGGAAAGCTCTTTGTATAGAGTCAACAGCCATGTATTGCCCACAGGTGTGCAGTGAGCTAGTCCACCAGGGCCAGGTGAGAATCCTGGCCACAGGAACTCTCATTTTATCCACAGGCGCCTTCCAATCATTGTAGAAGCCCAGACTGGCCCTTGCCTCCTGTGCCTTGTCCTCCCCTGTCTCCATCAGGCTCATACTCGGACCCTAGCATTGGTCCTCACCAGAAGCACTTCAGTTCTTCACATAACCTGGATTTTTGTCCCAGGCCTTGACACCCTATATTCCTTCCTCTCCATAGTCCTCTGCCTTTTCTTGTATCATCAAGATTAATTATTTCACAGGGTAATTGATAGTGGATACATCAATTTCCCACAAAGGGCAAACACCATCATCATTTAGCCCAATGGCTTAATCATTAAGCTTTGGTACATTTGGGCACAAAAACTTGGTTTTTCAGTCTCTCCATGGCTACCTTATTAAACTCAAATAATAAATTTCATATGCTTTACTAAATGTCAGATGCGATGTGTTTGGGAACGTGCTGCCTGTCCTTATGACCATCTTGTACGCTAGCCGCTGTTGTTCCCATTTTAAAAATGGAGGAACTGAGGCTCAGAGTTTCAGTATCTTGCCTAAGATTACATACATGTCCATAAATATCAGAGTAAGAATTCAAACCAAGCTAACTTTTACTTTCAAATCTGTGCTTTTCCCACTTAATATAATTGAAATTTCATTATTTTTCTCACTAAAGACCATGATACATGTTAATTTTTTTTGTCAAGCATTTGTAAAAGCTTTGTTGAACTCTAAGTATGAGTCATTCATTAGTTTTTTTTTTTTTACACTCAGAGAAAGTGAACTGAAATTCACTTTCTGGTTTACTTGACGTCTTGCCAATGGGTTTCAGCCCCAGGCAAGTTCGCTATGGATTCAATGTGACCAAAGAAAATTAAAGCAAAATGTTCTTGGAGTGAATGGGTTATACCCAACTTTATTTCCACAGTGGCAGGTCAATCACTAAAATCCTGTTCACTCAGAGCGAGTCTGCCTGCAGCAAGCTGGTGTCTGCCTCTGGGCCCCTCTGCCCACACAGCCGTCCTCTGGGCCCCTCTGCCCACACA
>JAQQAC010002701.1:3664129-3738360 GCA_029783875.1 Phataginus tricuspis | reverse complement strand
ACAGCCGTCCTCTGGGCCCCTCTGCCCACACAGCCGTCCTCTGGGCCTCTGCACAGCCATCCCACACTGCTGCCCTTTGGGCCTCTGTCCTCGGTGCTGCCACCACTCCAGCCTCTGCTCTGCTCTCCTGCAGCCTTGCAGCCCTGCCACCGTGTCACCCAGAGCACTGGGCAGAGCTCTTTATATAGAGTCAATAGCAACGTATTGCCCACACGTGTGTGGTGAGCTAGCCGACCAGGGCCAGGTGAGAATCCTGGCCACAGGAACTTTCATTTTATCCACACTCCACAGCTCCAGGATTCTCTCCTCTTAATCTGTGTGCCCTCAGTCCTCTGCAATGGTCCCTGGAACATTGTAATCAAACTCCACAACAACATAATACAATATACAAATAACATAAATTATAAATTATAATAACCCTCAAGCCTGACGATGTCCATTGCCACTAGGTGGTCATCCTGGCTGTATTCAAATCAGTCCTACTCAAAGGAGTTAACCAAAAAAACCATGGGTGGGCCTTACAATACCCTCTTTCTACAGCCTCTCCAGCAAAAAGTCTTGGAGGCGCGAAGGCCGGACTTGTGGCTCTGTCTCTGAACTCTGCCTTACTCGTCTTAATGGCTTGAACTGCTGCACTGGTTTCAGTTGTTGCCATAGCTCCAGCAAGATCCTATTTGACTTCCCATCTAATTTCTTTCCATCTGCTCCTGCCTGTATTAAATCAACTCACATCTGGGTCCTCCTAACCTTCATGGGGCTCCCTTAAATTCTTCTTGTGAGTCACCTTGCATTTAGTAATCACTGCCTCAAAGCAGGCTGCATTGTCAGGGAAGACAGCTTTCCCATCTCTGATCCCGACAGAACAATTGCATCCACCCCTAAGTCCCACAGACACCAGCTCAGCCTGAGTATAGGGGTGGACCATAGAGTACTCCATGACCTGAGGAGGGCACTGCTCCTCTCCTTGGGGAACTTTCAGCTGCTTGGTCTTTATTTTCTTTACAAACACTGGGTGTCCTTTCAATACAGGAGGGGCCAGTGCCTCCGGCACCACTCCTTCTTCCTTCCCCAGCTCCTCCATTTTTAGGGCTGATGGCACCTCCCTTTCCCCTCCCCCGAGTGCCTCCTCTGCTACAATGCCTCATAGCAATAGCAATGCTAGCTCAGTATTCAGCAGCTCTGTTACCTTCACCTCAATACTTCGCAGCTGGCGTTCTTGCGCCACCTCCGCCTGTTCTTCCCTCAGGAGTTCATCTTTTTCCTTGATGGCCTCTTCCTCCTTCAGAGCACCTGACAGCGCTGCTGTCTCATTCTGTAAGGAATCTTTTACCTCTTCATTGGCACCTTGCTGCCGGCATTCTCATGCTGCTTCCTCTCGCATCAATGCCATTTCATTCTTCAGGGAATCCACAGCAGTTTGCAACTTGCATTCTCGTACTGCTATTTCTTGGGTCTTTTTCAGGATTGTGACCTTCTCTTCTGTAGACTTTTTTAATACTGTAAGAAGTAGCCAACTCACAGTCCCCACCGCCTCATGGGCACTCTCTCAAAAGACCTACTTACCATACCAAGGGGTGTCCTTACTGCCTCAGGTGTCACCTCCACTTACCTCCAGTCCTGGGGTGGGGCCCAGTCCTGTAGGAGGCAAGCCACCTCAGACCACATACCCATTGGGGGACAATCCACTGTCTCCCCATTCACAGGGGCAGCCTGCTGAAGCACCCCTCCCATAAGGGCAGCCTGTATTTTTCCTTGGTCAACAATGAACCCTGTCGACTTTCACCAATTGTCTTGCCAATGGGTTTCAGTCCTGGGCAAGTTCGCTATGGATTCAATGTGACCAAAGAAAAGGACAGCAAAATATTCTTGGGGGTGAAAGGGTTATACCCAACTTTATTTCCATGGTGACAGGTCAATCACTAAAATACTGTTCACTCAGAGCGAGTCTGCATGCAGCAAGCCCGTCTCTGCCTCTGGGCCTCTCTGCCTGCACAGCTGTCCTCTGGGCTTCTCTGTCCACATGGTCATCTTCTGGGCCTCTCAGCCTGCACAGCTGTCCTCTGGGCCTCTCTGACTGAACAGTCATCTCGGCGCTGCCACCACTCTAGCCTCTACCCTGCCACCATGTCGTCCAGACCACTGGGCAGAGCTCTTTATGTAGAGTCAATAGCAACGTATTGCCCACACGTGTGTGGTGAGCTAGCCAACCAGGGCCAGGTGAGAATCCTGGCCACAGGAACTTTCATTTTATCCGCCCTTGATCTAATTACATTTTGATTAAATAAACTGACCTTATTGATTAAATGGAAAAAATAAATAGTAAAATTAAAATCTGGTTGTAAGAAAACTTGGCTTTCTTTGGATCGACTTAATCAAGTGGAAAATCAAAAGATCCACTCTTACAAAAAGAGCTTTAGTTTAAGAGAATATTTGACATTTGATCAGCACCAAATAATCAGAAAAAGTTTTTAAATATGAAGTTTTCATATTTGTCCCATGTACATTAAAAGATTTTTCTACCACAATTATTAATAATTTATTCTAAATATTTGTGTTGGAGTTGTATGTGCCTTCCTCTGAAATGTGGAGTAATGTTTTTACTATATGTATAACCTGAATAAATTTGAGAATGAATTTTCAAATATATTTGATGTTTAAATTTTGTGCATTATTTTACAGCATATTCCTAATGAGAAATTTAAATTAATACTGCTGGGTATAGCAAAATGAATGTCATTGTATTTTAAATAATGTTCAAAGAATTGGAGCAAAGTTATATTTGTCACAGTTGAAAATACTCCGATGAAATCACTTTTGATTTATGGACTCAAAACCCCATAGAGATTTTTGTAGATCAAAGTAATGCTCAGAGTGTTCAACTTTGCTTTGGATTTCAGAGTCAGATAAAGATATGTAATGTCACAATTTGATAACTTTTACTTTGACATAGCATCGCAGCAGATATTCTGATTTGGTATATGCCTTTCTGTATGTGTCCACTCTAGTAAGTGGGCAGTTTGTGTGATCTGTGAAACAAGGGCAAATTCAGCATGAAAGAATGGCGGATATTTAAAGAATGATCCTATATGCTGACAGGAGAATTTTGATCACGAAATGCCTACCTTTAAATTATACTAAGATACGACCACGATTTCATAATTTATCTCCAATATACCTTTAAGTAATTAAAAAGAATAGTTGATGGTTTTCCCACTGCAGACCCTAATAAGAATGGTACTAACCCCTAATGTGCCTTCCTATTATATTACTGTAGCCCTGTTTCATTATTTTAAAGTAGCTATGAGGTGTTTTTCTGTTGTTATTTGCTCTTTCAGTTTATATTTCTGCATGTTTAGAGCTCACTTAGAATATATTTTAAATATATTAATCCTTCTTTAGGTATCAGAGCATGATGAAAATGAAAGCATGTGGAGTGCAAAGAAATATGTGCTGTACTTGGAAAAATGTGAACAAATTCCATCTGGATGTGCAAGAATAAGCTCTATCAAAAACCACAGCTACTCTTGAGACTTCCTTGAGACACATCTTCAAAGGCAAGTAAAATCTATCCTAGAAATGGATAATGTGCGAGTGACATGCACATGCATGCAGAGAGGTGCTCCTTAAAATTTGTGGGGTGAGATTATATTGAAGAAGAAATCAGAGCCCCTTCTACATATCAAGGAATATGTTAGGAAATTGTGGCAAAATGGTATATCAGCAAATCCTTGGCAACCAGGAAATAGCTGGAAGACACATTATCCTTTCATTAACCTCATGAAAAATTAAAAATGAAAGATATTTTTAGATGAAACATAAAAATCACCATATGTGAAATATATATGTATGAAAATATATAATCACTCTAGGAAAAATTTACCTGGAAATTCAATTTCATTTGTAATGAAATTAACATGTGAGCCATTAGAAAAACATACTGCTCTGTCCATCTATTTCTGGTAATATAATGGACAAGTTATCTTGACCAACGTTTTCTTCAAAACACCTAAAGTTATAGTAAAAAAAAACACATTGTTAAATGCATTCGTGGGTTGCCATTAATATAAGAAACATACAGAATCCAGGCAAATATTAAGTCAGTTAGGGAACCTTGAGTGGTAAACAGAGCACGGAAGCCATTTTTAGCCTGAAGGCATTTAAAAAATCTCGTGAAATTGAGCTTCATTCTTCATGATTCTCAGGGCTTTCAGAAAAAGAGAGAAAGTTAAGTGTTCACCCAAGGATATGGCTCTAATTAGAGACTCTCTGTGACAGGCAAAATAATGACCCTACTCAAAGATATCCATATCCTAATTTCTAGAACCTGTGAATATGTTATATGGCAAAGGGTAATTAAGGTTGCTTATTAGCTGATCTTAAAATTAATTATTAAGATTACCCTGGATCATCTAGGTGAGCCCAATTAATTAAAATGTCCTTTAAATTGGAAAAGGAAGACCAAAGAGTCAGTGTAAGAAGTGCAATGTAGGAAAGACTTGACCAGCCATCGCTGACTTTCAGATGGAGGTATAGGGCCAGGAGCTGAAGGACTGGGCAATTGGAAAGGACAGAAAAATGAATTTTCCCATTGGTCATTTGTGACACCTTGATTCTAGCTAGATGAGGTCCATTTCAGACTTCAGAACAGCAAAATAATAAATCTGTACTGTTTTAAGCCAATACATTTGTAGTAATTTGTTACAGTTGCTGTAGGAAACTAATCCACCCTCTTTGACCCCAACCCCAATTAGAGCTTGAATATGAAGCATCTCTTCAATGTAAGAGTGAGCTGGAATTATGCCAGCTCACTTGATGTTGCTGATCACTGAATGAGAATAATAATCTCCTCATTTATTTGGTAGCCAGCTCTCCTACCCTTAATAATGAATTTATGCTACCTGGGTAGTTGACCCTAAAATCTTTGAATCAAAAAGTTAATTTTAAGTGGATGTGCTATTGCATGGCAGAATAAATATATGTTCTCTATGGGAGAAGCTACCTTTAAACTAAGCCTCAAAGAATCCCAATAATAAAGTTATGAGAAATATGAGCTCATGATCAAATATCACAAAATAAACATACACAAAAAACATGCACAGGAATGAACACAGATAGCAGGCAGAAGATTTAGACCTAGAAAGAATCATGATATCATCCAGAACTGGGTAATACAGATCTTCTATCATGATTGCAAGATATAGGATATCAAATAAGTAGGTTAAATTATTAAACAACGTATGAGAAGAGAGAGAATTCTGAGGAATAAGCAAGATGATATAAAATCAGCACACAGATTTGAAGGAAAAAGAACAAATTGTTATTGTAGAAAAATATATTGAAAAATATAATTGAAATGAAAACTCAGTGAATTGTTAAGAGTAGTTTATAAAAGAATTGGTGAACTGAAAGAAAGATTTAAGGAATGTATCTATTATTCATTACAGATAGGTTATGGGATGAAAATATTAAGGAAATGTTAAGATAAATGGAAGAGAGAGTAAGAAGGCTTAATGTATGCAGCACAGAACATAGAACAAAAAACTACTGACAACTTACTATATTCAAGCAGTGTGCTAGATTTTGTTGTAGGTATAAAGACATGCAAGACTTGGTCTCAGCGCTCAGAGAACTTTCAGAAGGATTACAGTACAAATTGATGTAACATCTTAAGTACCATTACTTATAAGTAGACTTGGAATTGAGGTTGAAATGTCTTTAACCAATTAAATATAAGGGCTACATTTTTATGTGGTTTAAAATTTCATTTATCAATATACAGTTTGTGTATACACCAAGTAGTTTTCTCATCTATTATTCCTTTGCATATTTTTGGCCACTTTGCTCTTATATCTTCTCAAAAATGATGGGAAATACAAAATTTTGAAGTTAAATTTGAATAGCCATTATAATGCTTAATTGCATTAGAGAGTGAAATTATTGATTTATACATGTATAGTGAATTATACATTTATCTGTATTATCTCAATTTTTGCTGTTTTGCTGAGAAGCGCTATTTCATTTTTTTCCTTTTATTTGTGAAAGTGGACCATTATTAAATATTTTATAGTCATCACTTTTAATATGTTTTTAGAGATTGATACAGCTAAAAAGAAAAAAATGCTGTAAATATAGCACATCTAGCAAGATTATACAATCTGGTTTTCATAGTAATTTGCAGATATGACGTTGAATTGTCATACAGGGGATGGTGAAGCATATATTTAGAATGTACATTCAGCAAACTAAATAGAATTTTAGTCAATTGTGTATTGTATCAATCAAAATCTCTCTGCATGATATTATGGTTGCTTATCAAATTCAAGCCATATATTTAAATTTGCCCCTCACTTAATTAAAAATAATTGTAAGGTATTTCCAAGGTAACACAA
This sequence comes from Phataginus tricuspis, assembly GCA_029783875.1. NCBI lineage: Eukaryota > Metazoa > Chordata > Mammalia > Pholidota > Manidae > Phataginus > Phataginus tricuspis. Next base: position 3,731,971 of record JAQQAC010002701.1, on the reverse strand, counting down.
AAATAACTAGTTGGTCTTGATGGTCTCTTTAAACTCACAATATATTTGCACAGGCGCTCACAAGTCTGCATGTTCCCTGATACCCTTCTCTCAGAATCTAAAATGATTGCCTGTACTCCCATAGCTTCTTCAGAGTAATCCTTTCATATATTTTAAAAAGCATTGCAATTACTTGCTTATTTGTCTCTGCAACTACACTGTGGGCTGCTCAGTGACGGGAGTTATTTATCTCTGAACTCCCTAGGACTTGGACAGTTAAGTGCTACATCAAATGACTTACTTCCTAATACTTAAATCAGCTTTATTTACAAAATATTATCTGAAAATTAAAATTAAGTGAAGTTTTAGTTTGGGGAAAACCTTATAAATGCCAGATAAAGACCATTTTCCTAAGTAAAAAAATAAAATAAAATAAAATAGAAGATATAATTTTCAATCACTATTGAAGGGAAATAAAAATATCTCAAATTTCTTGCTGTGGTCCTGGATGTTCAGTAGCAGATTTGTTGAAGGTCTGTAAGGCTAAAACAACCCTGAAACTCATGCACTATTGTTTTTAGAACAGGGAGGTGATGTGGGAAATTCTAGGACATAGAAAGGGAAAAGAGGAAAAGCCCTCCTGGTTACTGGGCTGCTATATTGTTATAGAATATCCCTCTTCATCTGTGCAGTACTTCTTGCATTGAAGTTTACTTTGTGTATTAATGCAGCCATACTTTATTTCTTACTTGCATGGTTTATTTTTCCATATTTTTCAGCTATGTCCTTATATTTAAGTATGTCTCATAAATAGTGTATAATTGTAAGCATTAATTTAATAACCTCCCTATTTAATCCATTTACATTTAATATGATTAATGATGCATTTAGATTTAAACCCACCCTCTTTCTCTTTGTTCTCTGTGTCATTTTTCTCTGTTTCTTTGTGTTTCCTTTTATTTTTTCCTTTGGATTAATTAACTGGATATGTTTGTATTTCATTTCATTCCTTCACTGCCTCTTTTGTTATTCATTTTCATATTATATTTTTAGTGGTTACACAGGAGATTAAGTACTTATCACAGTCCATCTAATTCTACTGTATTCTACTAATATTATTCTGCTTCATAATCACCATAAAAATTATGCAGTACTACCACTCCTATTCTTTGAGTTATTGTTGGCATGTAATTTACTCCTACATATGTTGTATATACCACAATATATTTGTTTTACAGTCAGTATTTTTCTAAATAAAAATTTTAAATAATTAGCCATTTATTATCGCTTTCAGGTTCTCTTTATTTATTTATTTTTATTAAGATAACATTGATATATACTCTTATGAAGGTTTCACAAGAAAAACAATATGGTTACCACATTCACACTTATTATCGAGTTCCCCCCATAACCCACTCCAGTCACTGTCCATCAGTGTAGTAAGATGCCACAGAGTCGCTACTTGTCTCGACTGAGCTACACTGTCTTCCCTGTGACCCTCTCACACCCTGTGCACCAGTCATATGTGCACCACAATCCCCTTCTCTCTTCCACCCCACCCGCCCTCTGTCACCCACCCCTTTGGTAACCACTAGTCCCTTCTGGGAGTCTGGGAGTCTGCTGCTACTTTGTTCCTTCAGTTTTGCTTCACTGCTATACTCCACAAATGAGGGAAATCATTTGGCGCTTGTCTTTCTTCCCCTGGCTTACTTCACTGAGCATAATATCCTCCAGCTCCATCCATGTTGTTGCAAATGGTAGGATTTGTTTTTTCTGTGGCTGAATAGTATTCCATTGTGTATATGTACCACATCTTCTTTATCCATTCATCTACTGATGGACACTTAGGTTGCTTCCATATCTTGGCCGTTGTAAATAGTGCTGCAATAAACATAGGGGTGCATATGTCTTTTGAATCTGAGAACTTGTTTTCTTTGGTTAAATTCCTAGGAGTGGAATTCCTGGGTTAAATGGTATTTGTATTTTTAGTTTTTTGAGGAACATCTATATTGCTTTCCACAATGGTTGAACTAGTTTACATTCCCACCAGAAGTGTAGGAGGGTTTCCCTTTCTTCGCATCTCACCAGCATTTGTTGTTCTTAGTCTTTTCAATGTTGGCCATCCTAACTGGTGTGCTCATTGCTGGTAATTGGTCTATTCAGATTTTCTGTTTTCCTGGATCAGCCTTGGAAGGTTGTATTTTTCTAAAAAGTTGTCCTTTTCTTCTAAGTTATCCAGTTTGTTAGCATATAATTTTTCATAGTATTCTCTCATAATTGTTTGTATTTCTGTGGTGTCCATTGTGATTTTTCCTTTCTCATTTCTGATTCTATTTATGTATGTAGACTCTCTTTTTTTCTTGATAAGTCTGGCTAGGGGTTTACCTATTTTGTTTATTTTCTCGAAGAACCAACTCCTGCTTTCATAGATTCTTTCTATTGTTTATTCTTCTCAATTTTATTTATTTATGCTCTAATCTTTATTATGTCCCTCCTTCTACTGACTTTGGGCCTCATTTGTTCTTCTCTTTCTAGTTTCGTTAGTTATGAGTTTAGACTGTTCATATGGGACTGTTCTTGTTTCCTGAGGTAGGCCTATATTGCAATATACTTCCCTCTTAGCATGGCCTTTGCTGCATCCCACGGGTTTTGTGGTGTTGAATTATTGTTGTCATTTGTCTCCATATATTGCTTGATTTCTGTTTTTATTTGGTCTATGATCCATTGATTATTTAGGATCATGTTGTGAAGCCTCCATGTGTTTGTGGGATTTTTCATTTTCTGTGCATAATTTATTTCTTGTTTAATACCTTTGTGGTTTGAGAAGCTGGTTGGTACAATTTCAATCTTTTTGAGTTTACTGAGGCTCTTTTTGTGGCCTGGTATATGACCTATTCTTGAAAATGTTCCATGTGCACTTGAGAAGAATGTGTATCCTGTTGCTTTTGGATGGAGTGTTCCGTAGATGTCTGTTAGGTCCATCTGTTCTAATGTGTTGCTCAGTGCCTCTGTCTCCTTACTTATTTTCTGTCTGGTTGATCAGTCCTTTGAAGTGAGTGGAATGTTGAAGTATCCTAGAAGGAATACATTGCATTCTGTTCCCCCTTTTAATTCTGTTAGTATTTGTTTTACATATGTAGGTGCTCCTGTGTTGAGTGCATAGATATTCATAATGGTTATATCCTCTTTTTGGAGTGATTCCTTTATCATTATGTAATGCTCTTCTTTGTTTCTTGTTACTTTCTTTGTTTTGAAGTCTATTTGATCCGATACAAGTCCTGCAACACCTGCTTTTTTCTCCCTATTGTTTCCATGAAATATCTTTTTCCATCCCTTCACTTCCAGTCTGTATATGTCTTTGGGATTGAAGTGAGTCTCTTGTAGGCAGCATATAGATGGGTCTTGCTTTGTCATCCATTCTGTAATTCTGTGTCTTTTGATTGGTGCATTCAGTCCATTTACATTTAGGGTGATTATCAATAGATATGTACTAATTGTCATTGCAGGCTTTGTATTCGTGGTTATAAAAGGTTCAAGGGTAATTCCCTTACCATCTAATAGTCTAATTTAACTCACTTAGTATGCTATTACAAACAGAACCTAAAGGTTATTTATTTTTCCTCCTTTTTTTCCCCCCACCATGCTTTGTATATTAGGTATCACATTCTGTACTCTTTGTCTATCCTTTGACTGACTTCGGCAGTAGTCAATTTGATTTGCATCTGCTTAGTAATTAATTGTTCTACTTTCTTTATTGTGGTTTTATTTCCTCTGGTGACAGCTATTTAGCCTTAGGAACACTTCCATCTATAGCAGCCCCTCCAAAATACACTGTAGAGATGGTTTATGGGAGGTAAATTCTCTCAGCTTTTGCTTATCTGGGAATTGTTTAATCCCTCCTTCAAATTTAAATGATAATTCCTTTGTATGTGATGTTTTTTTCTCTCCCTAGTTGCTTTTAAAAGTCTGTTCTTATCCTTGATCTTTGCCATTTTAATTATCATGTCTTGTTGTTGTCTTCCTTGGGAGATCTGTGCATCTCAGTGTCATGAAGACTACTATCTCCTTCCCCAGATTGGGGATGTTTTCAGCAAGTACCTCCTCAAAGACACTTTCTATTCCTTTTTCTCTCTCTTCTTCTGGTACCCGTATAATGCGAATAGTGTTCCATTTGGATTGGTCTTACAGTTCTCTCAATATTCTTTCATTCCTTGAGATCTTTTTTTCTCTCTGTGCCTCAGCCTCTTTGTATTCCTCTTCTCTAATTTCTATTCCATTTACAATCTCCTGTATCTCATCTAATCTGCTTTTAAATCCCTCCATTGTATGTTTCATTTCAGATATGGAATTTCTCAATTCAGATATTGGAATTTCTGTCCAAAATTCATCCTTGAGTTCTTGAATATTTTTCTGTACCTCCATTAGCATGTTTATGATTTTTATTTTGAACTTTCAGGAAGATTGATTAGTTCAGTTTCACTTGGCCCTTTTTCTGGTGTTTGTAGGATTTTGATTTGAACCAGGTTCCTTTGATGTTTCATATTTCTATGTGGCGCCCTCTAGTGCCTGGAAGCTCTACTCTCTAGGGCTGCTCAGCCCCTGGAGTGAGGTCGGGGTTACAGGGGAGTGGTGTTGGTGCCTGAGGGGTGAAAAGAGCTGTTTCCTGCTTCCCGGCTGCTGTTCCTGTCTCCACTGTCAGAACCAGTGAGCCAAACACACACAGGTGTAAGCCTCTGTGCTTTGCGTTTGAAGCTGCCATAGGTGGGGCTTCCTTCTGGCTGGTTTGACACCAGGGCAGCACTGCTGGTTTGCTATCCAGTGCCTGCAGGCCAGGAGGAAGGCACAGCACGCTGTGTATCACTGTGGGGGGCCTCAGAGCTGAGTAGCCAGCCAGGTAAATAGGAGCACCTGAAGCTCCTGAAAGTTCCCAACCTGCTGAGCAGAGTATGCCTGGACAATTTTGCCCACCTACCCTTTCTCCTGAGCAGCACCTTTCTGGTTCTCTTTATTCCTTTTGTATCTGGGCTCCTGTACTTGATCACTTCCCCTTGACAGAAGAAAATTCTTTACATTTTCTAGTGATGTAGCTTTCTGGAAGCAAATTTTTTTCAGCTTTTATTTGTCTAAAAGTTTCTTTAATTGCTCTCATATTTCCAGGATTTTTTTCATTGGGTATAGAATTCAAGAAGAACATTATTTTTTCCTTTAGGACTTTAAAGTTGTAAATTTCTTATCTTTTAGCTTTGATTCTTGTCACCATGACATGTGACTCCCCCACACTCTGCCAGCCCAGCTATTCTTAAATTCCTTTATTTTCAGATTTCAAACTATGATATGCCCATGGGTTTACTGTTCTTTCTTATTTTGTCCTGTGAAGGGTTCACTGTACTTCTTGAACATATAGGTTGATATGTTTCTCTCATTTTGGAAAATGGGAAAAATCATGGCTATGATTTTTCAAAATAAGTTTCCTTCTCGATGCTCTAGAGTATCTCCTTTCAATCTGGGACTTCAGTGTAAACATATGTCTCATTCCATTGATCTCTGAGGCTGTGTCCCCACTTTTATCTCTGTTACCATTTGAATAATTTCTATTATCCTGTCTTTGGGTCCACTACTCTTTTCTTCCACTGTATCTTGTCTGTTGTAAGCCTATAGAATGATTTTCTTATTTAAAGTATACATATTTTAGTTCTATGGTTCATTTTTGATTATTTTTTTTACTTATGGAATTCTTTTAAATCCATTTTTACTCTAGACATTTACTTTCTACAAACACACACACAGACACACACATACATACAGTTGCCTGATAAACCCAACCTGTGGATCTGGGTCATTGTTGGATCTGCCTCTGTTAACATTATTTTCTCTTAATTGTGGGTCACATGTTCCTATTCCTTAAATGTTCTCATAAATTGTTATTGTATGCTATTGATTGTGTATAAAAGAACAGTATAAACTGAAACAGATAATATTTTCTTTTAGAAAGATCTTGTACATTCCTTTGTAAAGAAGCTAGAGGGAAGGGTTGATCTTTGGAATATAATGGGAAGTTGAACTGAGTCTGGATTTGGGTTAATGACTATCAGATTTTAATGATAATCTTAGGAGTGGGATTAGGTTGTTTCCACTTGCAACTTTAGACTATAAGATCTCTCTCTATTCAGTATTTCTCTTGGTATCTAGCAGTGATTTTTACATTCTAGTGGACCAAAATATGGATAATTGAAATAGCCACTTAAATTGCATATTTAAATAGTTGGCTCTGAGAAAGAAGTATATTCTTTCCATTCTTTCAATATATTTGCAGCATTCTGTTACTTGCTATAATTTTTAATGTTGATTTAACCAGAAATTTTACATTGTTCTTGAATAAACTGTGTTAGTTCTGTTCAAAAGTCCTAAGCCATGAATTCTCTTTTTCAAATAATATTTTACTCAGAAGTTCAATGTATATAAAGAGATAGGCTGAACTGCCATGGTTATAGTGAATCTGGGGGTCTGAAACCTCACCTGCTTAGCTTTCCTTTTCTGCCCCCAATTCTTGCCTTAAAGCTGCCTATGCAGTCGCTCCATGGTTTTCCTCTTTTCTCAAGATCTGCAGAACACAGTCTGAAAACCATTTAAGTAGATCATCCATGCAGGTAAGAGATTTTTCTGTTTCCTTTTTTATGACAATTTTCTTCAAGTTTCTGAGGCAAATTAAATGCTTAGATGAAGTTAATGGTTTTAAATTAACTGCTGATATGTATATTGAGTACACAGAGTTATTTAACAGTTCTTTGGGGTTTTCTTCAAGCTCTACTTCATTGAATTACAGAATCTTGGGAGCTGGAAATGGCCTTAGATAATTTAGCATAACCTCCCAATCAATGAAATTCTCCTTTCTACAATATCCCTGACAGATGGTCATTTGGCTTCTGCTTGAGCACTTTCCATCATTGGAGATTATTACTCCTAAACTATTTCATCTTGAATAGCTCTAGTTATTAGAAATTTCTTTCTTATACTGATCCTAATTATGTATCATAATTGACAATAGTTTATAAAATTATTCTCTTAATTTCCTTAACTTAATATCTTCCCCAACTGACATTATTTATATATCTTTCTTCTTAATATATTCATATTCCTCAATGTGCATTCTACTATCACACCATTTATTTCCTTATTCACAGTGAAGGATTATGGAGAATGCATTGAATTCAACAAATGTACATGAGGAATTGATGTACAGGTAGACTGCTGTGAGGACCATGTAGGAATGTTTCTTGGAAGCTCAGGACCCAGAAAATCTGATACCAAGGACCCATAAGATGTCCTTTGAGTAGTCTTTAGACATGTCTTATGATTTTTCTTTTCTTCTTGGTGTGTGTGTGCATGTTTAGTGGGTGAGAATACTACATATAACAGTTAAATAATTTAGTCAATAAATAATTAGTATTAATATGTTGTTAGCTACCTGTGTTAACCTTTCTTATATTTTTAATGGGGAGGGACATGGAAAACTTCCTGCCAAACTTCCTCTTATAATTGTACTTAACATATTGTATGTACTTAGGGAAAGTAAATCCTTCTAAATGCTAAGATATTTCATTCATATTTAGATATTTCATTAATCTTTAAATGACTATATAAACATGATTAATGAAATATCTGAAGTTTAGATAGTTATCCATGCTAATGGTAGCTGAAGATACCATTTTTTATGATATATTATGACCATTTTTATTATCATGTGGAATTCCCTCCTCATTCTCTTCTAACTATACAAAGTCTAACTATGCCTTTGAATCTGTGAAAGCCCTAAATTTCCTTAATACTTTTTCTAAATATTGTAATTTCCATGAGGTCAGCTTTCCAAGCTCCCACATTTATAGCTTAAAAACATCTATTGAGTAACCAATAGTTTGCCAGGCTTTGTGTCAGGAACTACAGATAAAATGACAAAAACACAGTCTTCAACAACTTAAGTTCAGAGGGGCACGCTAACAGGGGAATTAAAAGTTGCAAAATAGTGTGGAAAGTGCTATGATAGAAATAAGCACATGGCTATTTGTGAAGAGACAGAGGGCGCTTAATTTTCTCTGTATGTGTTTTTAGCAGATACGGATTGATCTGGTGCAGTGGTGCCAAGGAAGAAGTCTTGCATCCTGAAGGGCAAGCAGAGTTTTCTCACTGTGCTGTATATAAGTATATACACTTATATACATGTATATTCTAATATGCTATTGTTAGCAGCAGATTCGTGGTAATAGTAATGAGAGATCCCTCCAGCCCCCATATGAGCACAACTTGTAGATTATTTTTTAGTATTTGAAAATCTTCAAGCTTGTATGACATTGAAAAGATAGCCTTTGAAGTCCCTTCCAAAAATGAGCAACTATAGTGTTTCAGTTCTACATTAAACTAAAATTATATATTAATCTTTCTAGTGTTTGATTTACATAATTCTACCCTCCAGAGATTTTTGTACATTATACTGAAGAATTGTGATTTACTCCAGTTTTTCCTAGCTTTTGTTAAAGTTCAGTTGTTTTATCTTTAAATGGTTTATATTTTATTTTATAACCATGACAGTTTTTCCCTTTCTTGTTCATGTTTATGCTTCTCAAATATTTGCAATAGTTGACCATATTTAAATATCTTTTACCAAAAGCCATACATATTCAAGGATTTAATCTAATTTATAAATCACTCATTCTCCCCAAAACTATTTTTGCTGTGCCTCTCTGAAATTCCTCCATGTCTTTTCCAAGTCCTTGATTTTGGGGTGCCCAGTTGCATGTATCTCAGCTCATTTTTTGTATACTGTGTATTTTGCCTAGCGCTTCCTTCCCTGTGGTGGTTTGGTTTGGTTATGTTTTGTCCTATACTGCAGAAAGGGTTATATAGCTTCCCAGTCAATATCTACAGATAGACTGGCATTTCTGACAGATGTTGCTAAACAGGTGCTTTACTTATGCTGAAGTCCAGGTTAATATAAAACCAAGTAATATCCAATATAACAAATTTAAAATTAATTTATAACCACTAGCTTATTCATGCATCATCAAATTACTATACAGAAATGTTTTATATTGTATTCACTGGCATCTCAAGTAAGATTTGAAATCAAACTAGATTTCCAGAAATATTTGTTTGTTCTCATTTGACCAAATATAAATAAAAAGCTCAAGTGAGGCCAAACGTCTTTTTTTTTCTTATGGCATGACTTGTACTCAAAAATGCCTTCAAACAATAGATTTAAAATTTAAAACATGTTTGCGAACAACTGAAATTCCCCAAAGCTCTGATTAATTACCAAATGCTCCTACAAGGTCAGCAGCCACAGCACTCTGAGATTCACAGACCTTATTTTGTACAGAATTGGCATGTTTTTGAACTTTGTGAGCTCTCCAAAGACTTCTTATTCACAGCATTTTGGCTACTTTATGAAAAGTTCATTTTGCAGTAATTAAATATTAGTCTAGATCTATAATCAACAAACTATAAGAAAGTGTTGGAAATTATCAAGCAAATTTGACCAAGATAAATGAATTACATAATTAATTTAAATGATTTTCTTTAAAGATAATTTAATTCATAATTAGACTTGCTCATTTATTCAATCTTATGATAATTAACATCTACTAATTTTACAATAATAAACATTTATTACTTTCTAATTGTCTAAACATACATCATTGAGGGTATGGTGGTGTTTAAGATTTAGTTTCAGCACTTATGAGTTTCATATTTGCGTACAGCACAATGAAAGTGTTAGGTGCTGGAACAAAGGTTTTCACAAGTTTCTAAGTAAGCATTGAGGATGGGACACAGCGTTTCCTGAAAAGGAAGACAGGTCAGGGAACAATTTAACAGAGAAGTCAAGATTGGAGCTGACATTAAAGACTAATTATAGGACTAGAAGATTAGAGGAGGGAGTATGGAAAAGGAAAAGAGAGAGGAGAAAAGAGAAGACCACATATGCCCAGTGGTCTGAGAAAGGTTGCTATAGTCACCAACTGTCACTTCTTTGGTCTGGTTAGAGTGAGAGTTTATATTGGAGAGTACTAAGAGTTGCAGCTAGAAAGTGGGCAGGGGTGGAATAATACAAGACTTTTAGTTTTATACTAAAAAGTTTAAATTTTTATTTGATATACATCAGAGTCAGTGAATACTTCTAAAGCATAATTGTTTCTTTATTGGATGATGTTCAGGTCATTCCAGTGAGCTATTTAACTTTTAATTTTCCTTCTCTCCACTGTGCCTGCCTTCCTGCTTTCTCTCCTCCCCTGTCCGCTCTTCCTCTGTCCCCTTCTGTACTTTCTCCCTTTCTTCTTACCCTCTCTTTTACTTTCTCTCCTCCTCCTAATTTTCTATATACTACTGATTCACTAAGTAGACTATCGAGAAATGTACTTGAAAATAATTATATTTCTATATAGGACAGTTTGATACACACAGGTGTTTTCATGTTTTTTAGATAGACTATTCCCCTAAAGTGTTAAAGAGAAATGTTAGAGTAGCTTCTGTTAGAATTAAATCAATATGGGTTTAAAGACTGTCTCAAGTATTCAGTGAGGATTTAATGAGAAGTTTGGAAAGGAAAATTTCAAGGTTGGAGAAGGTGAATTTTATGGCAGGGAAATTAAGATGTTATTTTTTAAAGATTGCATGAATTTCAATTATTTATTTTGAACTCTGTTATGAAATTCTACCCTCTAATTCAACCTGATGTCAGATTTTATACAGATAAATGACATTATGTTTTCATCATTTAACAACATTTATTTGTATGATACATCCCCTCCAATTATTGTTTCTAAGATTCAAGACAGATTCCTGACCAGGTTTAAATTCAGAGATTTTACTTCCAAAGTCTCTAATGAAGTTGCCTGTGAGTGAGACAACAGTGCCTGATAGGAACTGGATAATGTCTAAACATTGATTAGGGTGTCTGTCACAGCTTTTGAAGTACTTCTGTTTGATTCAATTTAAAGGAATAAGGACTTAGAAACTGGCAAGTGGAGAAAATGCATTTAATTTTTAAACACAATTCAGCATATTTATGTGCAATATTAAAAATGAGAGCTTAAAAAATTACTCAATTATTAATGGTGGTTGAATTATAAAGTCATTGCTATTACATCCATAACTTGTGCATCTGAGCATTCACCTTTTTTATAAAAGGATTTATTTTTAGTGATATCATCACGATGGTGGAATAGGAGTTTTTTACTGTTATTGCCCCATAGAACATAAATTTTGACATGTCATGGAGGAGAGTATGTCTGTGGGGGTTCAGGAGTTCAGCACATTGTTGGAGCAAAAACCTAAAAAGTCCCACTGAAGAGGTAATGAGTCTCACTTTACCTGCATCACCCCTCCCCCAAGACAGCGCAGGTCAACAGTAAGAAAGACCCCTTTGGTCTACAGTTTCTTCCCTGGAGGAAAGTGAGAACATACTGAGTGAGCACCTATGCAGAATACTGCCCGGCAGGCCCATTCTTTCTCATTCCACTGAGAATACTGAGGTAATCAGCATAGTTGAAAGTTTGGGAGAGGCTGGGAGTGCAGCAATCAGGACCAAGAACTCATCAGAGGACTGGAGAAGAGTCACAGGCTCCATCAAAAGGCCTCCCCAAAAGCTGTCTGCGACACTTCTGTGCAACATTCAGCTGGCCCTTGGGTAACAGTATTGCTCTGTGTGCTTCACCTTCCCCACCTCATGGCTGACTCCCTATGCATCCCAACAGATGGTGAGGGCAAGCCTTTGTAGATGGGTCACAGGCATGTGTAGAAGGCTCATATAACTCTGCAGGATTTGGAGAAAACACACAACTTGAACATTTCAGGGAATAGCCTAGGTAAAATAACTGGAAGACTCCCAACACTTGGCCTAGTTTGGCTGGATTGAGAGAAGGTACACAATTTTTACAATTCCTCTAAAAGAGGTATCAAGAGGTGTGGAATAGGCTCATGCATAGAAAAGGTCTGAGAGAGCCTCAGATTCCATAGCTGAGTTGATTGTTGAGGGTATTTCTCTCCTGAAGCCAGTCAGTAAAGACTAGAGGAAGTGACTGCTTCTTCAGATACAAAGATTGTAATGCAACACTTCAAGGAACACTAAAATCAAGGAAACATGACACCACCAAAGGAACACAGTAATTTTCTAGTATCCAACCCCAAAGAAATTGAGACCCATGAATTTCTTACAACTAATTCAAAATAATTGTTTTGGGGAAGCCTGAGAGCTACAAGAGAACATAGATAGATAATTCAACAAAATCGTGACAATAATATATGAACAAAATTTCAAGTTTAGCCAACAAGTAAAAATGAAACAAACAAACAAACATAAATTCTGAAGCTGAAGAATACAATGAATGTATGTAACAACATAAAAACATATGAAAATATAAAGCTAACTGGTAAAGGTAAGTACACAGTCAAATTCAGAACTCTAATACTCTAATTTTGGTGTATAATTTAACTTTAACCATAGTATAAAGGTTAAAAAACTGAAATGTGAAAAATAACTATAGCTATAACAACTATTTAAAGTATACACACTATAAAAAGTTGTAAATTTTGACAATAGTATAAAATTGGTGGGGGAGAGAAGACAGGGAAAAGTATGTGACAAAAGTTAAGTTGTGATCAACTTAACAAAACTGTTACTCTAAGATGTTTTATGTAAGTCTTATAGTAACCAAAAATAAAAAACCTGTAGTAAATGTACAAATGATAAAGAGAAAGAAAAAAACATACCATTAAACAAAATCATTAAACACAAAGAAAAACAGCAGAAAAGGATGAAAGGGAGAAATACAAAATAGTCAGAAAACAAAGAACAAAATGGCAACACTAGGTCCTTATGTATAAATAATGGCTTTAAGTATAAACGGATTAAATTCTCCAACACAGGCCATAGAATAGCTGAATCGATTAAAAAGAAAATAAGACTCAACTGAAGTTCTTCACTGACTTACACAAATGGAGTTATATTCTGATGAAATCATCCTAAGCTGAAAATACTGGAAGGTGAAAATACATTTAATACACCTAACCTATTGAACATACTAGCTTATCCTAGCCTACCTTAAACATGCTCAGAACAATTACATTAGTCTATAGTTGGGCAAAATAATCTTACACAAAGCCAATTTTATTAAAAAGTATTGAATATCTCACATAACTTATTGAAAGTGAGAAACATAATGATTGTTTGGATACAGAATTGTTATAAGTGTTTTAGTTGTTTACCGTGGTGATTGCATGACTGACTGGAAGCTCTGATTCATTGTCACTTCCCAGTATAATGAAACAGTATTGTACTGCTAATTGCTAGCTTGGGAGAAGATCAAATTTCAAAATTTCAAGTATAGTTTCTGCTGAATGTATGTCACTTTCACACTGTCATAAAGTTGAAAAATTGCAGTTGAATCATTGTAAGGCAGGGAGCATCTGCATATATTGCCTACAAGGGATTCATTTCAACTTTAAGGACACCCATAAACTGAAAGTGAAGGGAAGGAAGAAGATATCTCATACAAGTGGAAACCAAAAGAGAGCAGGGGTAGCTATATTCATGTTGGACAAAATAGACTTTAAGGCAAAGACTATAACAACAGACCAAGAAGTTATTATATAATGAAGAAGGTGTCAACCCATCAAAAGTGTGTAACAATTGAAAATATATATGTACTCAAAAACAGCCCACAATTATATGAAATACATTTTAATAGATATTAAAAGAGAAATAGACAGCAACTCAACAATAGTAGAGAACTTCATATCTCACTTTCAACAATAGATTAATCATCTGGATGGAAAATCAATAAGGCAGTATTGGACTTGAGCTACCCTTTAGACCAAATCTACAGGGTATGTACAGAACATTCCCTCCAACAATAGCAGAATATACATTCTTTTTAGGCACACACAGAACATACTCCAGGATAGATAATAAGTTAGTTCACAAAAGAGGTTTTAATAAATCTCAGAAGATTGAAAATATATCAATTATCTTTCTGTTTATAATGACATGAAACTAGAAACATATAACAGGGAGAAATCTTGAAAATTCACAAATATGTGGAAATTAAACAATACACTCCTGGATAACCATTGCATCAAAGAAGAAATAAAAAAGAAGTCTAAAACTATATTGATACAAATGAACATGGAAATACAGCATACCAAAACTTATGGGGTGCAGAAAAACAATTATAAGAGGGAAGTGTATAGCAATAAAGCCCACATTAATCTAAAAGAAAGATCTTAAACAGCCTGACATTAAATCTCAAGGAATTAGAAAATGAACAAACCTAACACAAAGTTAGCTGAAGGAAAGAAAAATAATTAGAGCAGAAATAAATGAAACAGAGACCATAAAAATAAGATGAGAGATTAGTGAATCTAAGAATTAGTTTTTGAAAAGATAAAAATTGACAAACCTTTAGCTAGACAAAAGAAAAATGAGGGAACTCAATAAATACAATTATAAATGAAAGAGGATATAGCATAGAAATACAATGTATTATGAGAGATTACTATGAACAACTAAATGCCAACAAATTGGATAACCTAGAAGAAATGGATAAATTATTAGAAACATATAACCTACCAAGACTGAATTATGAAGAAATAGAAAATATGGACAGACTGTAACAAGTAAGGACATTGAACTGAATTAAAAATAACCTCCCAACAAAGAAAATTCCAGTACCAGATGGTTTCAACAAAGAAAATTCCAGTACCAGATGGTTTCACTAGTGAATACTACCAAACATCTAAGTAATTAATACCAAGCCTTCTCAAACTCTTCCAAAAAATTGAATATTTATTTTATAAGGCCATAATTACCATAATATCAAAATTAGACAAAGACACTACAAGGAAAGAAAATTATAGGCCAAATATCCCTGATGAACATAAATACAAAAATTCTCAAGAAATAGCAAACCAAATTCAACAGCATGTGATACAATGTGATCAACTGGGATTTATTTCCAGGATATAAGGATGGTTCATCATAGGCAAAGTAATAAATCCAATATACCACATTATTAGAATGAAAGATAAATATCATTTGATCATCTCAATAGGTGCTGAAAAAGCATTTGACAAAATACAACATCCTTTCCTGATAAAATCTCAAAACAAATTAGGCATAGATGGAATGTCAGTCAACTTAATAAAGTCCATATATTACAAACCTATAATTTGCAACATATTCAATGGTGAAAAACAGAATGCTTTTCCTCTAAGATTAGGAAAAAGACAATTGTGTCCACTCTTGCTACTTACATTGAACTTAGTACTGGAAGTCTTAGCCAGAGCAATAAGGCAAGAAAAATAAATAAATGGCAAAAATGAAGTAAAAATGTCTCTGGAGATGGTATCTTGTATGTAGAAAATCCTAAAGACTCCATCAAAAAACATAAATAATGTATGAATTCAGCGTAAGATTGCATGACATAAATCAACATCCAAGATTTGCTGTGTTTCTACACACTAACAAGAAAGTATTTGATAAATTAAAAGAAAACAATTCCATTTACAATAGCATCAAAATTAATATATTTAAGAATAAACTGAACCAAGAGATGACAAATCTGTACCATAAAAAGATAAAACATTGATGAAAAAACTGTGGAAGACACAAATAAATGAAAAGCTATCTCATGTTCATCAGATGGAGGAATTAATTTTGTTAAAATATCCATACTACATGAAGTTATCTACAGATTCAGGGCAACCCCTATCAAAATTCCAATAAATCTGGAAAAAAGAGAAGGACAGAGAGATATTATACATACAGAAGAGAAGGCAATATGAAGATGGAGACAGAGTGTAGTGATAACCACAGTGAAAGAATGTGGGCAGCAACTAGAGATGAGAAGACATAGGGAATGGATTCTTCCCAAAAGTTCAAAGTGCCTGACCATTAATTTGATAGAGAAGTTAAAAGAGCAAAAAAATATATCTCTCATATCATTTTTGGTATCTATTTGGAAGAAAAACACAGAATATGAAGAAAATTGGTATTGGGTAGATATAAAACCTGGTAAATTTTTGGAAAAGTTATATTTCCAAAATGAACTAGAATTCTGTGACTCAAGACTTCATGTGAAGCTTGGACCACCAAGTGTTTCCTACACATTCTTAAAAACGTCTTTTCTTGGTTACTCAAGAAAGTCTATCCCAGATGCTTATATAGGGCATATAATAAAATTAAGCATAAGTTTTGCTGTTATCCATTGAGTCTGAAATTTTCAAAACAAAAATCTGGAGTTGGGTAATCAAATAAGAAGAGTTAAAATACAAGGATGTTGTAAGATAAAAGAACTAGACTAGATTTGTGAATACAACTCCTGAGAAAGATTTAAATAATATTTACCTCATGACTCTCTCTGAAAGGGAGCTCAAAATAAAAATCTTTAACATGCTCATGGAGGTACAGAAAGATATTCAAGAACTCAGAAATGAATTACGGTTGGAGATCCAATCACTGAAGAGCACAATGGACAGTTTTAAAAGCAGATTGGATACGGTGGAGGAGACTATAAATGAAATAGAAACTAGAGAAGAGGAATACAAAGAAGCTGAGGCACAGAGAGAAAAAAGGATCTCTAAGAATGAAATAATATTGAGAGAACTGTGTGACCAATCCAAATGGAACAATATTTGCATTATAGGGGTACCAGAAGAAGAAGAGAGAGAAAAAGGGATAGAAAGTGTCTTTGAGCAGGTGATTGCTGAAAACTTCCCCAATCTGGGGAAGGAGATAGTCTCTCAGGCCATGGAGGTGTGCAGATCTCCCAACACAAGGGACTCAAGGAAGACAACATCAAGACATATAGTAATTAAAATGGCAAACATCAAGGGTAAGGACAGACTATTAAAAGCAGCCAGAGAGACAAATAAGATCATATACAAAGGAAAACCCATCAGGCTATCATCAGACTTCTCAGCAGACCCTTATAGGCCAGAAGGGAGTGGCTGATGTATTTAATGCAATGAAGCAGAAGGGCCTTGAACCAAGATTACTTTATCTGGCAAGATTATCATTTAAATTTGAAGGAGGAATTAAACAATTCCCAGATAAAAGCTGAGAGAATTTAACTCCCACAAACCATCTCTACAGTGTATTTTGGAGGGACTGCTATAGATGAAAGTGTTCCTATGGTTTAATAGCTTTCACCAGAGGTAATAAAACCACAGTAAAGAAAATAGAACAGCTAATTACTAAGAAAATGCAAAATGAATTAACTATCCCCAAAGTCAATCAAGGGATAGACAAACAGTACAGAATATGATAACTAATATATAAAGAATGTAGGAGGAAGAAAAAGGAGGAGAAAACAAACAAACAAACAAAAAAAGAACCTTTAGATTGTGTATGTAATAGCATATTAAGTGAGTTGTTAGACTCTTAGTAGGGAAGTTAACCTTGAACCTTTGGTAACCGTGAATCTGAAGCCTGCAATGCCAATAAGTACATACCTATCCATAATCACCCTAAATGTAAATGGACTGAATGCACCAGTCAAAAGACATAGAGTCACTGAATGGATAAAAAACAAGGCCCATCTATATGCTGCCTTCAAGAGACTCACTTTAAACCCAAAGACATACACAGACTAAAAGTGAAGGGATGGTGAAAAACATTTCATGCAACTAATAGGGAGAAAAAGCAGGAGTTGCAGTACTTATATCAGACAAAATAGACTTCAAAACAAAGAAAGTCACAAGAGACAAAGAAGGACACTACATAATGATAAAAGGGTCAATCCAACAAGAAGATATCACCATTATAAATATCCATGCACCCAACACAGAAGCTCCTACGTATGTGGAACAAATACTAACAGAATTAAAGGGGGAAATAGAATGCAACGCATTCATTCTAGGAGACTTCAATACACCACTCACTCTGAAGGACAGATCAACCAGACAGAAAATAAGTAAGGAGACAGAGGCACTGAACAACACATTGGAACAGATGGACCTAACAGACATCTACAGAACTCTACACCCAAAAGCAGAAGAATACACTTCTTCTCAAGTGTGCAAGGAATATTTTCAAGAATAGATCATATACTAGGCCACAAAAAGAGCCTCAATGAATTAAAAAATACTGAAAATGTACGAACCAGCTTCTCAGACCACAAAGGAATGAAACTAGAAATGAATTACGCAAAGAAAATGAAAAATCCCCCGAACACATGGAGGCTTAATAACATGCTCCTAAATAAGCAATATATCAATGACCAAATAAAAACAGAGATCAAGCAATATATGTAGACAAATGACAATAATTCAACACCACAAAATCTGTGAGATGCAGCGAAGGCCATGCTAAGAGGAAAGTATATTGCAATACAGGCCTACCTCAGGAAAGAGGAACATTCCCATATGAGCAGTCTAAACTCACAATTAATGAAAGCAGAAAAAGAAAAACAAATGAGACCCCCTTCAGTAGAAGGAGGGACATAATAAAGATTAGAGCAGAAATAAATAAAATCGAGAAGAATAAAACAAAGAAAGAATCAACAAAAGCAAGAGCTGGTTCTTTGAGAAAATAAACAAAATAGATAAACCCCTAGCCAGACTTATCAAGAAAAAAAGAGAGTCTACTCACATAAACAGAATCTGAAATGAGAAAGGAAAAATCACTACAGACAGCACAGAAATACAAAGATTATTAGAGAATACTATGAAAAATTATATGCTAAGAAACTGGATAACCTAGAAGAAATGGATAACTTTCTAGAAAAATACAACCTCCCAAGGCTGACCCAGAAAGAAACAGAAAATCTGAACAGGCCAATTACCAGCAACAAAATTGAACTGGTAATCAAAAACCTACCTAAGAACAAAACGCCTGGACCAGATGGCTTCACAGCTGAATTTTATCAAACATTCTAATACCCATCCTCCCTAAAGTTTTCCAAGGAGTAGAAGAACAGGGAATACTTCCAAACTCATTCTATGAGGCCAGCATCACTCTAATACCAAAACCGGGCAAAGACACCACAAAAAAAGAAAACTACAGACCAATATCCCTCATGAACACAGACGCAAAAATACTCAACAAAATATTAGCAAACCGAATTCAAAAGTACATCAAAAGTATCATCCATCATGATCAAGTAGGATTTATTTCAGGGATGCAAGGATGGTTCAACATTCGAAAATCCAACATCATCCACCACATCAACAAAAAGGAGGACAAAAACCTCATGATCATCTCCATAGATGCTGAAAAAGCATTTGACAAAATTAAACATCCATTCATGATAAAAACTCTCAACAAAATGGGTATAGAGGGCAAGTACCTCAACATAATAAAGGCTATATATGACAAACCCACAGCCAACATTATACTTAACAGCGAGAAGCTGAAAGCTTTTCCTTTAAGATCGGGAACAAGACAATGATGCCCACTCTCCCCACTTCTATTCAACATAGTACTGGAGGTCCTAGCCACGGCATTCAGAGAACACAAAGAAATAAAAGGCATCCAGATTGGCAGGGAAGAAGTTCAACTCTCACTGTTTGCAGATGACATGATAATGTACATAAAAAACTCTAAAGAATCTACTCCAAAACTACTAGATCTAATATCTGAATTCAGCAAAGTTGCGGGATACAAAATTAATACACAGAAATCTGTTGCATTCCTATACACTAACGCTGAACTAGCAGAAAAAGAAATCAGGAAAACAATTCCATTCACAATTACATCAAAAAGAATAAAATACCTAGGAATAAACTTAACCAAAGAAGTGAAAGACCTATACTCTGAAAACTACAAGACACTCATGATAGAAATTAAAGAAGATACCAATAAATGGAAGCACATCCCATGCTCATGGATAGGAAGAATTAATATTGTCAAAATGGTCATCCTGCCTAAAGCAATCTACAGATTCAATGCAATTCCTATCAAAATACAAATAGCATTTTTCAATGCACTAGAGAAAATCATTCTAAAATTCATATGGAACCACCAAAGACCCCAAATAGCCAGAGCAATCCTGAGAAGGAAGAATAAAGCTGGGGGCATTATGCTCCCCAACTTCAAGCTTTACTACAAAGCCACAGTACTCAAGACCATTTGGTACTGGCACAAGAACAGACCAATAGACCAATGGAACAGACTAGAGAGCCCTGATATAAACCGAACCATATATGATCAATTAATATATGCTAAAGGAGCCATGGATATACAATGGGGAAATAGCAGCCTCTTCAACAGCTGTTGTTGGCAAAACTGGACAGCTACATGCAAGAGAATAAAACTGGATTATTGTTTAACCCCATACTCAAAAGTAAACTCAAAATAAATCAAAGACCTGAATGTAAGTCATGAAACCATAAAACTCTTGGATGACAACAGAGGCAAAAATCTCCTGAATATAAGCATGAATGACTTCTTCCTGAACGCATCTCCTCAAGCAAGGGAAACAAAAGCAAAAATGAACTCATGGGACTACATCAAACTAAAAAGTTTCTGTACAGCAAAGGACACCATCAACAGAACAAAAAGGCATCCAACTGTATGGGAAAATATATTTGTAAATGACATATCCAACAAGGGGTTAACATCCAAAATATATAAAGAACTTACACTCCTCTACACCAAAAAAGCAAATAACCCAATTAAAAAATGGGCAAAGGATATGAAGAAACAGTTCTCCAAAGAAGAAATTCAGATGGCCAACAGACACATGAAAAGATGCTCCACATCACTAATCATCAGGGAAATGCAAATTAAAACTGCAATGAGATATCACCTCACACCAGTAAGGATGGCCACCTTTCAAAAGACTAAGAACAACAAATGCTGGCAAGGATGCAGAGAAAGGGGAACCCTCCTACACTGCTGGTGGAAATGTAAGCTAGTTCAACCATTGTGGAAAGCAATATGGAGGTTCCTCAAAAAACTAAAAATAGAAGTACCATTTGACCCAGGAATCCCACTCCTTGGAATTTACCCAGAGAATACAACTTCTCAGATTCAAAAAGACATATGCACCCCTATGTTTATCGCAGCACTTTTTACAATAGCCAAGATATGGAAGCAACCTAAGTGTCCATCAGTAGATGAATGGATAAAGAAGAGGTGGTACATATACACAATGGAATATTATTCAGCCATAAGAAGGAAACAAATCCTGCCATTTGCAACAGCATAGATGGTGCTGGAGGATATTATGCTCAGTGAAATAAGCCAGGTGGAGAAAGACAAGTGCCAAATGATTTCCCTCATTTGTGGAGCATAACAACAAAGCAAAACTGAAGGAACAAAATAGCATCAGACTCAGAGACTCCAAGAAGGAACTAGTGGTTACCAAAGGGGGCGTGTGCGGGAGGGTGGGAGAAGGGGATTGTGGGGTATTATGTTTAGTACACATGGTGTGGAGGATCATGGGGAAAACAGTGTATCACAGAGAAGGCAAACAGTGAATCTGTGTCATCTTACTACACTGATGGACAGTGACTGAGTTGGGGTATGACTGGGGACTTGATAATATGGGTAAATGTAGTAACCACATTGTTTTTTCATGTGAAACCTTCATAAGAGTGTATATCAATAATACCTTAATAAGGAAAAAAAGAACTAGACTAGAATTCTTTATGCCCCAATGTTGTCTTTATGCCCCAATATATAGGTCTGAATTCTTAGCCAATATATCTTATTTTTCTGTGTCACATTGTTCTTTAATGGCAAAAATGTATTAATAATAAGTCAATTAACAATTTAAGAATTTTGTTTTGAAAATGTAATGGAAGAGAACATCCTTTGAAAATTTTACAGAATGATATTTAAAAAAACTGAATCACATAGGAAATCAGAGGTCTGCAGCATTGTCAAAGTGAAACAGGATGCAGCTCTCTATCACCTAATTGGCAGAATTTATTTAGCTTTTTAGAATAGCTACCTTGTTTTGATCCTGTAGTATATGTGCATCTGATTATTTTATAATTTAGACACTGAAGATTTAAACAAATATCACATCTTTTTCTTTTTGGACAGCTTACAGATGAATTACTTCTTAACACCTAAGAATGATAGAAAAACAAGAGACCATTTCCTTTCCAATGGTCTCTTAAATTTTAATTGTGGGAGTTAAAATATGTAATTAAGAATAAAAGTGGGATTTAAAAAATTTGAGACGATCTTTTGAAGATAAAAATCTAAGGAAAACGCAATAGAAAATGTTGTCATTTATAGTGAATTTTCATTATGGGCCAACAAATTGTAATTTTTCAAACTACAGACTAAGTGAAGCATAAGA
Organism: Phataginus tricuspis; assembly: GCA_029783875.1. NCBI lineage: Eukaryota > Metazoa > Chordata > Mammalia > Pholidota > Manidae > Phataginus > Phataginus tricuspis. The sequence continues at coordinate 3,709,691 of JAQQAC010002701.1, read as the reverse complement.
TGTATATTTCCTCTAGTGCCTCATGAATGCTTCCCAGGACTCTCTCAAAGGTCAAAGCACTCTAAGCACTGCCAAGTCAGTTAAAACTGTCTACAAATTGAGGTGCTGGTTGGCTCCAGTTCAGTTGACTCTGAACAGTGTGGAATGCCTGAAAGCATCAGTCATCTTCAATAGTCTGAGTTGGGGCAACTTGCCAAGTTTGGTTCATTATTGAAAATAGAGGCTCTGTTTTGAAAAATTTAAAACAATAACAAAATTTATTTCTTGCCCATGCCATATGCATATATGAGCTCGCCTAGGGGTTCTGCTTTATCAGAGCCCTCACTGCTGGGATCAAGAATAATGTATCAACTACAAGCTGAACATTGGGGGTAACTATAGCTGAGGGAAAAAATAATTGTCACGGCGTGCTCTGGCTGTTACAATGTCTGCTAGGAAATGACACAGTCACTGCTGCTCTTCTTTCTTTCACAATAGCAAATCACACAGCCAGGTCTGAGATATATACCACAAAAAGTTTAAGCCTCTTGCAAGTAGGAGAACCAGTGGAGCATAATATGTTCAACACATTTAGCTGTTTATAGAGTAGACTTCTCACTTACATTCCAAATGACTACTTCCTGAGTAGAATATCTTTATTTAAGCATAAACAGCTAAGGCTATTTTACCCAAATCCCAAGCTTACCCAACATTTACAAATTAAAGTTAAAAAAAAAGCATTCTAACAATCTATGGACTGAAATATAGATTTATTCATAAATTTTTGTCCTGCTGCTCTTCATTCTCATGGCTACTTTACAGTTCACATGGATACTGATTAGGTAATTAGAAAATGCTACCAGTAGTGAGGAGGCAGTTTCATCTCAACCAGAAACTGGTGCCATTAAAAGTACTTGCCTATCAACACTCTTTCTGTCTTGGCGAGGACTGGAATCCCCACTGCAATGGCTGTCGGACAGTGCAACTTTGGGATAACTTGAAATTATCATTAGAGAGCTGCTATATGAAAAAAGAAAATAAGAAAGGGATTTGGGATGTCAGTATGAGAAAATAAATTCGAGTTTTATTAAAGTCCAACATTTGAAAATCAGAAAATTTTAAATATTTTTATACATTTTGCTATATAAAATGTTGATTGAATTTTGTATCAACTGAAAATGACTCCTTTAAAAAATGTAATGGTTTTAATGTCAAATCCTAGTTTAGTTAATATAGATGCATACCCCACTGACTTTGTATTTATGTTATTTGGGCATACTTAACACCTTTTTTTATCTTCCTATGAATATTTATCATTGAGTTTTCTTGTGAATAGCATATATTTTTAAATTTATTGGAAAACCTTGGTCTTTTACAAAGGGAATTTCAGCAATTTACATTTATTTAAATAAATGGAGACCGGTATCAGCAAGGTGGCCAAATAAGATGTTCCCAGCTTCTCAATAAAAATTGGCAGTCATCTGCAGACAAAAATGCCTTTGTGGGAGCTTTGAGATCAAGATAGGAGACTGTAAAACCCCAGTAGTGTCTGGGACTAAGGAGACCCAACTTGAGAAGGCAACTCTCCACCCAGAGAGCAGACCCAATGAACATGGTCCCAGCTACAGGCACAGAAACTACTCCACACCCATGGGGATTAGGCTTCAGCCCCATTTTGCAGGATGCAAAATCAACATACAAAAATCAGTTGCATTTCTATACATAATAGTGAACTCTCTGAAAGAGAAATTAAGAAACTAATACTGTTTATGGTAACATTAAAAGTATTTAAGAATAAATTTAACCAAGGAGATGAAATATCTGTACATTGAAAACTGTAAGACTGGTAGAATTAAAGAAGGGAAAATCAATGGAAATATATTATTTGTTCATTGATATAAAGACTTAATAATTTTAAATGTCCATACTGCCCAAAGCAATCTATAGATTCAATGCAATTTCAAAATTCCATTAGCATTTTCATAGAAATAGAAAAAAATCCTAAAATTCATATGGAACCATAGAAGACCCTGAATATATAAACAAAAACAAAAATAGAGGCATCATATTTCAATTTCAAATTGAACTACAAAGTTATAGTAATCAAAACAGTATGAAATGGCAGTAAAAACAGATATAGAGCAATGGAACAGAATCAAGAACCCAGGAATTAACTCACAATTATACAGTCAACTAATATTTCATAAAAGGATCCACGGGTATTCAATGGGGACGGGATAGTCTCTTCAATACAGGGTATTGAGTTAATTGATATTCACATGCTAAAGTATGATTGGACCCTTATTTTGCAATCACAAAAATTAACTCAAAATGGTTTAAAGACTTAAATGCAAGATATGAAACCATAAAACTTCTGGAAGCAACTTGACATTGGTATTGGAAGTGATTTATTTGATATGAGACCAGAAGCAAAGACCCCCAAGTGGGCCTGCATCAAACTAAAAAGCTTCTGCACAGCAGATGAAACAATCAACAAAATGAAAAGGTAGCCTACACAATGAGAGAATATATTTGCAAACCATACATCTTACAAGGAGTTAATATCCAAAATAAACAAAGAACTTATGCAACTCAATAGCAAAAACAAAACAAAACAAGACAAAACAAACAAATCCCAAACCTAATAATCTTACTTAAAAATGGGCAAAGTATCTTAATAGACATTTTCCCAAAGATGATGTACAAATGGCCACCCAGGTACATGAAACCATGCTCAACATTACTTATCATTAGGAAAATGCAAATCAAAACAGTGAGATATCATACCTGTTAGAATGTCTAGCATCAACAAGGCAAAAGGTAACTGTTGGGGAGTATGTGTAAAAAAAAAAGGAACCCTCCTACTTTTGGTGGAAATGTAAATTGGTGGAGCTACTATAGAAAATTGTACATTTCTTAAAAAATTAAAAATAGAACTACCATATCATCTAGCAATATCACTTATGGGCATATACCCAAATAAAATGAAATCACTATCAGACAGAGCTGTACTCACAAGTTCACTGCAACATTATTTGTAACAAAAAAGACATGGAAACAATCTGAGTGTCTGTTAATGGAAGAATATATAAAGAGACTGTGATGTATATATATGCAGTGAATATAATTCAACCATGAGAAAAAAGGAAACCCAATCATTTGTGACAACATGGATGGACCTTGAGGGCATTATGCTAAGTGAGATATGTCAGACAGAGAAAGACAAATACCATATGTTCTCACTTGTATGTGGAATTTAAAAATGCAAAACTCATACAAAGTTCTGGGAATCTATGTAAAGCATGATGAATATAGTTAACAAGTTGCTATGAGAGTAGATCTTAAATGTTATCACCACAAAAATGTATTTGAGATTTTAAAAAACAAAATTCAACTGAATAAACTTGAAAGCTCTTAGTGCCTTTGTTCACTGATTAATGAATCAGGCAGCATCCAGTCTGGCAATTAGGTGCTCCGAGGACCTGGACGGAATGGACTTTGATAGGCAGCATGGGGCAGGAGCGAGGTAGTCAAACCAGGCAGAAAAGCTGGTTGGGTATTGCCAGGTCACTTTCTTTTAGGGGCTGGCAGTGGTCCATCAGGTGGGTTACCTAACTAGTGCTGACCAGGCAACTCCTCACGGAGCGGTATAAGATTCCATTTCTAGGCGAACCAAAACCAATTAAGTCTCCATTTCTTGACATGGGGCTTAGCACAAGCAACTCTCTTTGGAGCCTGTTGTCCTGTTTTAACAAAGGTAATGGCTATGTTAATTAACCTTACTGTAATTTTTTTCACAGTATAAATGTCTGTCTATTAAACTAATATGTTGTACTCCTTAAGTTGACACATTTTTATATGTCATGTACATACATAAAAATTTTTTTGGCCTTACTTCTACCATAATAGTTAATAATTGATATTTTCATAGTTCCTTTTCTTCCCTACTATGCTTTATAAATTACACTTAAATTTTTATTTTATAATTATTCCAAATTATTAGATGTAGAAAATTTAAAATATCCTAAATTTACATTTGCTCCTTCCTTTGTATTTTCTTAGGTTTCCCCACTTTTGGCAATTCTATCCTTCCAATTGTTCTAGTCATAAACCTTGGTGTCATCTTTGACTCCACTCTTTCTTTAACATACAACATCCAATTTGTAATGAGTTCTTGTTGGCTGTAATTATATATTAGTGCAAAATACAACTACTTCTTGCCACTTTCACTGTTAGGATCTCAGTTCAGGCTACTGGCGTCTGCTGTGTGTCACTGCAACAGCTGCTGACTGCTCTCCCTGTCTCTGCATTTGCTACCATGGGCTAAGGCCAACATATAATCTAGAAAAGTCCTTCTCATATGTTAACTTACCTCACTTTTATGTTCAACTATCCCAGTGACTCCCCACTCCCTTAGATTGAAGTTCCATGCTTACAGTGGCCTACAAAGCATCGTGTGTTCTATGTACCTCCCATTTCCCTCTGCTTTTCTCACGTAATATTCTCCCTTATGGCCACTTTGCTCCAACTGGACCCTTGCACTGGACATTCCCTCTGCCTTCCCTATTCCCTTTTCTTCCTGGAATCTTTATGGCTCAGATTCTGACTGTCTTAAAGTGTTTGCTTGATTGCTTGCCACCTTCTTGATGAGGCTTGTATTTGCAACTTTATTTAAAAATGAAACCTGCTTTGTCTCCCTCCCCTCTTTCAAAAATAGGCATTACAACCTTACCTATACTATAACTTTCTTCCCATACCACTTTCATCTTCTAAAGTACTGAACAGTTTAATGTTATGTGTTTTATGCTTATTTATGTCTAGATTTTAAGCTTTATGAAGGAAGAAATATTTTATCATTTCCTTTTCCTGTTATATTCCAAATACTTAGAATAGTTTCTGACATATAACAGGTTTCCAATAAATATTTCTTGAATGAATAGATGAAAGGTTCTGGGCAATTCAGTAGAGCAAAAATAAAAAATATGGAGTACAAATATTGGAAGAAAAATATTTCTCTCATTTCTCACTACTAATATTAGAGATTATACAAAAATTATATATAGACATGTGAATTTTTTATTTCTAAGTTTTTTTATTGAAGTATAGTTGATAAACAGTATTACATTTGTTTCGAGTATACACCACAGTGATTCAAGTTACAGACTATTAAATCCTTACCCCAACTTGTGCAGTAATACTGTCAACATAGAAAGATGCTACAGAACTGTTTGTATTCTCCATGCTGCACTTACATCCCTGTGACCAACTTATATTATGATTGAGATTTTGTGCCTTTTTATCTCCCTCACCCAACTCACCCACCCATCCCAACCCCTCTCACTCACAGGTTAACCACCAGTCACTTCTCAATGTCTATGAGAATATTGCTGTTTTTTTCATTTTGTTTTTAGATTCCACATGCAAGTGAAACCATATGGTATTTGCTTTATCTGCCAGGTTTATTTTTCTTAGCATAATAACCTCTATATCATCCATATTGTTGCAAATGGCAAGATTTCTTTATTTTTTATGTCTGAATAATATTCCATTATGTATAAGTACCATATCTTCTTTGTCCATTTATCTTTGATGGACACTCCTCTATACTGCATTCCCAAAGTGGCTACACCAATGTACTCCCACCAACAGTATAGGAGGGTTCCCATTTCTCCAACACTTGTCAACACTTATTATTTCTTGTCTTTGGAGGGAGGCCATTCTAACAGGTGTGAGGTGATTATCTAATTGTGATTTTGATTTACATTCCTCTGATGATTAGTGATGTGGAGCATCTTTTCCTGTGCCTGTTGGCCATCTGTATGTCTTCTTTGGAAAAATGTCTATTAAGGTCCTCTAACCATTTTTAATCAGTTATTTTTTTTGATGTTAAGGTGTATAACTACTTTATATATATATATATATATATATCAGATATATCATTTAGAAATGTATTCTCCCACACTGTAGGTTGCCTTTTTGTTTTGTTATGGTGCCCTTTGCTGTATAGAAGCTTTTTAGTTTGATTTAGTCCCACTTGTTCATTTTTGCTCTAGTTTCCCTTGCCTGCAGAGATGAGTCCAGAGAAAAATCGCTCATGTTTATGTTCCAAAATTTTTGTCTATGTTTTAGTGTAAGAGTTTTATAGTTTCATGTCTTGCATTTAGATCTTTGGTCATTTGAAGTATACTTTTCTGTATGGAGTTACACAGTAATTAATCAGTTTCATTCTCTTGCATGTAACTGTTCAGTTTTCCCAACACCATATATTGAAGAGACCTTCTTTTCCTCAGGGTATATTCATGGCTCCTTTGTCAAACATTAATGGACCGCATATGAGCAGAATTTTCTGGGCTCTCAGGTCTGTTCCACTGGCCTATGGGTCTGTTCTTGTGCCAGTACCAAATTGTTTTGATTACTGTGGCTTTGTAGGAGAGTGTGAAGTTAGGTAGCATAATCCCCCCAGCTCTGTTCTTTCTCAGGATTGCCTTGGCTACTTGGGGTCTTTTGCGATTCCATATGAACTTTAGAACGACATGTTCTAGTTTGTTGAAGAATGCTGTTGATTTTTTGAGAGGAATTGCATTGAATCTGTAGATTGCTTTAGGCAGGATGGACATTTTGACTATTAAGTCTTCCTATTCATGAGTGTGGGATGTATTTCCATTTATTGCTATCTTCTTTAATTTCTCTCAAGAGTGTCTTGTAGTTTTCAGGGTATAGGTCTTTCACTTCCTTGGTTAGGTTTATTCCTGGGTATTTTATTCTTTTCGACACAATTGTAAATGGATTTGTTTTCCTGATATCTCTTTCTGTTAGTTCATTGTTAGCATGTAAGAATACAACACATTTCTGTGTATTAATTTTGTATCCTGCAACTTTGCTGAATTAAGTTATTAGTTCTAGTAGTTTTTGGGTAGAGTCTTTAGGGTTTTTTATGTACAATATCATGTCATCTGCAAACAGTGATAGTTTAATTTCTTCCTTACCAATGTGGACCTCCAGTACTATGTTTAATAAAAGTGGGGAGAGTGAGCATCCTTGTCTTGTTCCCAATCTTAGAGGAAAAGCTTTCAGCTTCTCACTATTAAGTATGATTTTGGCTGTGGGTTTGTCATATCTGGCTTTTATTATGTTGAGGTACTTGCCCTCTATACCCATTTTGTTGAGAGTTTTTATCATGAATGGATGTTGAATTTTATTAAATGCTTTTTCAGCATTCATGGAGATGATCATGTGATTTCTGTCCTTCTTTTTGTTGATGTGGTGGATGATGTTGATGGATTTTTAAATATTGTACCATCTTGCATCCCTAGAATAAATCCCTCTTGATCATGATGTATGATCTTTCTGATGCATTTTTGAACTCGGCTTGCTAATATTTTGTTGAGTATTTTCGCAACTATGTTCATCAGGGATATTGGTCTGTAATTTTCATTTTTGTGGTCTCTTTGCCCGGTTTTGTTATTAGAGTGATGCTGGCCTTATAGAATCAGTTTGGAAGTATTCCCTCCTCTTCTACTTTTTAGAAAATTTTAAGGAGGATGGGTATTAGGTCTTCGCTAAATGTTTGATAAAATTCAGCAGTGAAGCCACCTACTACTAATTCTCTTAGTATTTGTTTTACATATTTAGGTGCTCCTGTATGTGGTGCATAGATATTTATAATGGTTATATTCTCTTGTTAGACTGACCCCTTTATCAATTTGTAATGCCCTTCTTTGTATCTTGTTACTTTCTGTGTTTTTAATCTATTTTGTCTGATACAAGTACTGTAAGTCCTGCTATTTCTCCCTATTATTTGCATGAACTATCTTTTTCCATCCCTTCACTTTTAGTCTGTGCATGTCTGGTTCTAAAGTGAGTCTCTTTTAGGCCATGTATAGACAGATCTTGTTTTTTTGTTCTAATCCATTCCATAACTCTATATATTTTGATTGGGACAGCTTCCTTACTATCTAACAATCTAGTTTAACTCACTTATTATGCTATTTCAAACTCAATATAAAGGTTCTTTTTTTTCTCTTCTTTGTTCTCCTCTACTCTTTATATATTAGGTGTCATATTCTGTGCTCTTTGTGTATCCCTTGAATGACTTTGTGGGTAGTTGATTCAATTTTGCATTTGCTTAAAATTAATTGGTGTACTTCCTTTGCTGTGGTTTTATTTGCTCTGATGACAGCTATTTAGCCTTAAGAGCATTTCCTTCTATAGCAGTCCTTTTAAAATATATTGTAGAGATGGTTTTGGGGAGGTAAACTCCCTCAAATTTTGCTTATCTGGAAATTGGTTAATCCCTCCTTCAAATTTAAATCATCATCTTGCTGGGTAGCCTATTCTTGGTTGGAGGCCCTTCTATTTCGGTGCATTAAATATATCATGCCACTCCTTTCTGGCTTGTAAGGTTTCTGCTGAGAAATCTGATGATAGCCTGATGGGATTTCCTTCTTATATGATGTTTTTCTCTCTTTGGCTGCTTTTTATACTCTCTCCTTGTCCTTGATCTTTGCCATTTTAATTATTATATGTCTTGGTTTTGTCTTCCTAGTGTTCATTGTGTTGGGAGATCTCTGCAGTTCCATGGCCTGAGAGACTATTTTCTTCCCCAGATTGGAGAAGTTTTCAGCAAGTATTTTCTCAAAGAGACTTTCTATCCCTTTTTCTCTTCTTCTCCTAGTGCTCCTATAATGCACATATTGTTCCATTTGGATTAGTCACACGGTTCTCTTTTTATTCTTTCATTGATAGAGATTCTTTTTTCTCCCTGTGCCTTAGAGTCTTTGTTTTCATGTTCTCTACTTTCTATTTAATTTACCATCTCTTCTACCTCTTCCAATCTCCTTTTAAATCCCTCCATTGTATGTTTCTATCTCTTTCTTGAAGTCCTCCCTGAGATCTTGAGTATTTTTCTGTAGCTCCATGAGCATGTTTATGATTTTTATTTTGAAATCATTATCAAGGAGATTGGTGAATTCAGTTTAATTTAGCATTCTTTCTTTCATCTTCTGTTTTATTTTTGTTTGTACAATTTTTTTTTGCCATTTCATTTTTCCAGTTATTCCTTTGGAATGATAACTTTGTGTAGGCAGTGCCCTATAGTGCCCAGAAGCTCTACTCTCTGGAACTGCCAAGCACCTGTAGTTATGGTGGGGTTTCCATGTGAGAGGAATCAGTGCCTGCTGGGAAGAAAGAACTCTTTCCTGTTTCACAGCTGTATTGCCCACCTCCACTGCCAGGTACAGCTGACCAAGAAAACAGAGAGGAGCCTTCATGCTATCCCCTTGCAGCTGCCATAGGCAGGGTCACCTTCAGGTTGGCCTAGTGTGATGGCTGGGGCAGCGGTTGTTTGGGACCGGTTACTGCCAGGAGGAAGGAGCGGCAGGCTGTGTGTCACAGTGTGGGGCCTTGGGGCTGCATTGCCAGCCAGGGTTGTGGAGCATCTGAAGCTCCTGAGAGTTCCCAACCTGCTGGTCTGAGTGTGCTGGGATGATTTTATCCACCTGCCCTTTCTTCTGAGCAGCGAGCTCTGTATAATTTTTAACACCCCTCTCACTGTTGGGAAGCCTTTCAAAGTGCTCACTTTTCTTTTGTCCCAGAGGGGCCAGTTGTGCATATATCTTCTCCACAAGCAGCTGGAATCTCAGTCTCTGAATATTCTGCCTGTCTTTGCTTTCCAATCCCACTAATCTCCAGAGTACCATGTAATGTGGGTTCCTACTCCCAGAGCAGATCTCCAGGGCTGGGTGTTTAGCAGTCCTGGGCTTCTACTCCCCCCTTGCTTGCTCTGTTACTCTTCCTCCTGCTTTTGGGCTTGGGTTGGGGGAGGGCTTGGGTCCCTCTGGAATGTGGCTTTGCCATTTTACCCTTTTCTGTGAGGTCCTCTTTTCCACAGATGTAGGCAATCTGTTCTGCAGTCTTTGAATTGCTTTTTCAGGATTAGTTGTATCTGCTACACTTTCATGTTATATGTGGTTTGGGGAGGAAGTTTCTGCCTCAGTTCTCACCAGGCCATCTTTTTCCCATCCTGTGTTGGTTCCATATGAATATTAGGATTATTTACTCTAGTTCACTGAAAAATGCTTTTGATATTTTGATAGAGATTGCACTGAGTCTGTAAACTGCTTTGGGCAGTATGGCCATTTGACAATATAATTCTTCCTGTCCATGAAGATGGGATAGATTTCCATTTATTTGTGTCTTCAATTTAATTCATTAGTTTCTTATAGTTTTCAGAGTACAGGTCTCTCAGCTCCTTGGTTAGGTTTTTTCTTAGGTATTTTATTCTTTCTGATGCAATTGTAAATGGGATTGCTATCCTGGTTTTTCTTTCTGCTAGTTTGTTGTTAGTATATAAGAATGCAACAGATTTTTGCATATTGATTTTGTATCCTGCAACTTTGCTAAATCTAGTTATTGTTTCTAGTAGATTTTTGATGGAATCTTTAGGGTTTTCTATATAGAATTTCATATCTTCAAATGGTGACAGTTTTCCTTATTCCTTACCAATTTGGTGCCTTTTATCTCTTTATATTATCTGATTGCTGTAGCTAAGACTTCCAGTACTATGTTGAATAAGAGTGGTGAAAGTGGGCATCATTGTTTTATTTCTGATCATAGAGGGAAAGATTTCAGGTTTTATCACTGAGTCTTATGTTAACTTTGTGTTTGTCATATATGGTTTTTATAATGTTAGGGTGTGTTCCCACTATATCCATTTTGTTGAGAATTTTTATGATGAATAGATGTTGAATTTTGTCATATACTTTTTCAGCAATTTTGAGATGATCATGTGGTTTTTATCCTTCTTTTTTTAAGTGTGGTGTATCACATTGATTGACTTTTGATACAGTGCTTGCGTTCCTGTTATAAATCCCATTTGGTCATGATGGATGATCCTCTTGATGTATTTTTAAATTGGGTTTGCTAATATTTTGTTAAAGATTTTGCATCTATATTCATTTGAGATATTGTTATATTATTTTCTTTTTTCATAGTATCTTTGATTTTGTATTAGATGATGCTGGCCTCATAGAATGAATATTAGAATATTCCTTCCTCTTTTACTCTGGAATACTTTAGGAAGGATGGATATTGGTTCTTTAAATGGTTTTTAGAATTCAGCTGTGAAGCCATCTGATACTGTACTTTTGTTTGTTGGGGATGTTTTGTCTGCCAATTCAATTTTGTTACTAGTAATAGGTATGTTCAGATTTTCTGGTTCTTCCTGGGTCACTCTTGGAAGGTAATATTTTTCTAGGAATTTGCCTCTTTCTTCTAGGTTGTCCAACTTATTAACATATAATTTTTCATAGAATTCTCCAATAATTCTTTGTATTTTTGTGATATCTTTTATAATTATTCCTTTTTTGTTTCTGATTTTGTTTATTTGTGTCCTTTTTGTTTCTTGATAAGTCTGGTTACAGGTTTGTCTATTTGTTTATTTTCTCAATGAACCAGTTTTTGTTTAACTGATTTTTTCTATTATTTTATTCTTCTCTATTTCCTCTCTGATCTTCATTATGTGCCTTCTTCTATTACCTTTGTGTTTCATTTGTTCTTCTAGTCTCCTTAGTTGTAAGTTTAAACTGTTTATTTGGGATTGTTCTTGTTTCACTTGGTAGGTCTGTATTGCTATGTACTTCCCTCTTAGAACCACTTTTGTGGCATCCTACAGTATTTTGACATTTTTGCTTTCATTTGTCTCCGTATATTGTTTGATTTCTTGTTTGATCCATTATTAGAAGCATGTTGTTTAGCCTCCATATGTTTGTGAGTGTTTTTTTGTATTCTTCATGTAACTGATTTCTAGTTTCATACCACTGTGATTTGACAAGATGCTTGAAAGAATTTGAATGTTTCTTAATTTATTGAGACCATTTTTGTGTCCTAATATGTATTCTATTCTGAAGAACATTCCATGTACAGTTGAGAAAAATGTATATCCTGCTGTTTTTGAGTAGAACATTCTGTATATACCTGTTTAGTCCACCTGGTCTAATGTGTCATTGAATGCCTCTGTTTTCTTATTTATTTCCTGTCTGGATGATCTGTCTATTGATGTAAGTGGGGTGTTAAAATCTCTTAATATGATTGTGTTGCTGTCTATTTACCTCTTAACATCTGTTAGTATTTGTTACATATTTAGTTGCTCCTATGTTGGGTGAGTAGATATTTATAATTGTTATATCCTCTTGTTCTACTCATCCCTTTATCATTATGTAATGTTCTTGTCTTATTAATTTATTTTGAAATCTATTTTTTCTGATATAAGTGCTGCTACTTCTGCTTTTTTCTCCCTTTTTTTCACTTTCCATCTATGTAAGTCTTTAGGTCTCAGAAGAGTCTTTTGTGGGCATCATATAGGTGGGTCTTGTTTATCCATCCATTCTGCCACAGTTTGTCTTTTGGTTTGTGCATTAGTCCATTTAAATTTTAGGTAGTTATGAATAGGTATGTACTTAATGCAAGTACTCTTGTTACATGATGGTTTTCTTTATAGTTATGCTTGAATTTCTTTTTCAAAATTTTTGTGTGTGTCTGTTGCAGGATTTTGCTTTGTGGTTACCATAAAGTTCATAGGTAGTTTCTGAACTATATAACAGTCTATATTCAGTTGATGGTCACTTTATTTCTAATCCAATCTTAAAGTAATACCTTTTTCTTCTTCTTCCTCCTCCACACTTTAAGATGTCATAATCTACATCTTTTGTGTATCCCTTGACTGATTTTGTGTGTGGTTGATTTTATTACTTTTTGGGTTTTTTTTAGCTTCATACTTGCTTAATAAGTAATCAATCTACTACTTTTACTGTAACTTTATTTTAATTTGTGAAAAGTATTTAGTCTTAAGAATTTCCATCTACAAAAGTAATTTTAATATATCCTTTAAGGCTAGTTTAGTGGTGGTGAATTCTTTTAACTTTATATTTTCTGGGACCTTTAACCTTTCCTTAGATTCTGAATGATGACTTTGCTGGGTAGAGGATTCTTGGTTATAGGTTCTTCTCTCTCAATTCATTAAATATTTCATGCTACTCCCTTCTGGCCTATAAAGTTTCTACTGAAAAATCTGCTGATAGCCCTATGGCGTTTCTCTTAGAGGTAACTGTTTGCCTCTCTTGCTTCTTTTAAGATTCTCTCTTTATTTTTAATCTGTGCCATTTTGATTACTAAATGTCTTGGTGTTGTCTTCCTGGGTTTCCTTTGGTTAGGAACTCTCTGTGCTTTCAGGACCTGGATGTCTATTTCCTTCCCCAGATTGGGGACTTTTTCAGCTGTTATTTCTTCAAAGACACTTTCTACTCCTTGTCTCACTCTCCACCTTTAGAGGTCCCTATTATGCAAGTATTGTTTCATTTGGAGTTTTTACGCAGCTGTCTTAGCATCTTCTCCTTTTTAGAAATTCTTTTTTCTCTGTGTTCTTCAGCCTGGTTGTTTTCCTGTTCTCTGTTTTTTGTTTCACTGATTCTTTCCTCTACTTCCATCAGTCTACTATTCATTCACTCCATTGCATTTTTTCATTTCAGTTATTGTATTCTTCAGCTCTTAGAGGCTCTTTTCAAATTTTCTATCTCTTTGATGAAGTTCTCACTGAGATCATCAATTATTTTCTGCAAGTTAGTGAGCATCTTTATGACTGTTACTTAGAACTCATTATCAGGAAGATAGGTGATCTCCATTAATTTAGCCCTCTTTCTAGTGTCATCTTGTATTTTTGTTTGGAGCATATTCTTCTGTCTCCTAATCTTATCAGGGTTTCTGTGTTTCTTGGCATTATATAGATCCACAATGCCTCCTGCTCTGGAGAGTAATGGCTTTATGAAAAAGGAATCCTATTTCCAAGAAGCTCAAGACTCCATTTCACCAGTTCCTGGTTCTCCTTTGCAGTGGATCCACCTCTGGGCAGTGGGTGGGGCTGACTTTTTGCCTGTCTGCTGTCAGTGTCTGATCTCAGGCTGACAGCTTGCCTCTGTGTTCTTTATGTGCTGTGAGACACTTCTACTGGGATTTGTTGGGGGCAGGGCTCCCCTCTGCCTGCTGGTCAGCAATGGTAGTGCTCCTGGCTTGTGGGTTGGGTTGCACTGAGAAGAAGTCTGCTGGGTTGAGCTGCCAATGAGTGAGATGGAGTGTTGAGCTGGTTCCTGCAAGTGCCCTATTGGGCTGTGGGAGGAGTGGGAATACTGGCAAAGCCTCTCTTTGCTTGCCTGGCAGCCATGATGAAGTGCTGCTAGGGCAAACAGCCCATGTGGGGCAGGTGCACAGGGAAGTACTGTGGGCTTGAGCCACCAGCAAGGGGTATGGAGCATGTGGAGCTGGCTCTTAGGAGCAGTGACCAGTTGGGTTGAGGGACGGCTGTGGAAGCATCATCTGCGTGCTCTTTCTTCTCCAGAGAAAGTTTCCTCCAACCCCTGCCCCTCTTTCATACTTCCCACTGCGGATAAATCTTTCAGACTGCCACCTCCATGTTGGGTCTAAGTGGGGCTAATGGATTTCGCCTGTCCTGCATAAGCAGCAGGAGTCCCAGAGTTTCCAACTCCCCCTGGTGTCCAGCCCTGTTAATCACTGAAGCCCAATGCAATGGGGAGTCCATTCCCAGAGCATATTCCGGAGTCATGTGAGCAGGATTCCTAAACCCTTATCCCCTCCCTGTTCCATTTCTCTCCCTCCTGCTCGTGGCTGGAATGGGGGAAGGGCTTGGTTCCTGCTCAGTCATGGCTCTGACACTTTACCCTTTCAATCTGGTATTCCCTTCTTCACTAGGTATAGATGGTCTGCTCTGAAGCCTCAGGTCACTTTCAAGGTTAGTTGTACTTGCTGTAGTTATTTCCTTGGTGTGTACGTGGGAGGAGGTCACCTTGCCTTTTTCCACCCCTCTCCTTGATGTGTTCTTAAAATTAACATGGTGGTTAAGTTACATGGCTGGATTAAATATCAAAATGAAAATAAACGAAAAGTTGCCTACATTCTAGTAACTCACCTTTAGAAAAAAAGTCAATATATAATGGCATTAAGAATACAAAATTCCTTAAAAGTTCATTTAAATGAACATGCATCAAGTCTTTCCTAAGCAAAGTATAAAACTACAATGTGAAACAGTAAAGAAGACTAAAATACAAGGTGCATCTTTATTGTAGACTTTATAACCAACTTTTAAAATATGTTAAAAAAAATATATGTACATAGTTAATAGCCATCAAGGTGGTCAGAAGAAAAACTTTCTAACAGGTATCAAGGCTTATTATGGCTTTATTATAATTAAGAGAGTGTAACTAACAGTGGAACACACTATAGAACGAAATTACAGCTCCAAATCAGATCCATGATATGGACATACTCATATATGACAAAGATGAGTCATAGATCATTGGGGTTTTGGGTGAACACTTGAATAAATGGTGCTCTCACAACTGAGTAACTATATGGAAAAAAACATTGGGCCTCATCTCAATACTACCACATATGAAAAAACATGGCCAAGTGAATTGAAGAATGAATTATAAGTATAAAACTTTAATACTTTTAGGAAGTAATAGAGGAATATGTATATATATATATATATATGTATGTATGTATGTAGAGAGTTAAGTAAAAAATAATGTCCCCATATCCAACACAATATATTATTTAGGTTTGCTAGTTTTTAAACTTTTATTTGTCAAATCATATTGTATTTAGCAGAACCTTCTTTTCTTTAAAACACCTTTACTGAAATATTTTTGATATGTAAGAATTGTAAATATTTTAAAGTGTACAAAATATTTTGATATATGTATGCATTGTGAAAACAGCACCACAATCAAGCTCATTAACATGTCCATCATATCTACACAGTTACCATTTTGTATGCTTGTGTTGAGAAGATTTGATTTAAAATTTGTCATCTTCACAAATTTCATGTATATACTAGCATGTTGTTATCTATTCTCACTGTGCTGTACATTACATCTCTGTAACTTGCTGAGCTTGCATAACTGAAACTTTGCAATATTTGACAACCTGCATCCCATTTTCCTCACCCTTAGCCTCTGGCAACTACCATTCTACCCTGCTTCTATGGGTTTGACTATTTCGCATTCAACAAAGTGGTATCAGGTAGTATTTCTCTTTCTGTAACTTGCTTATTCCCTACTTAGCAGATTATTCTTCAGTTTTATCCATGTTGTTGCAAATGGCAGGATTTTTTTTTATTAAGGCTGAAAAATATTCCATTTGAGATATTTATATCTATCATCTATCTATCTATATCACATTTTCTTTATCCACTCATCCATTGATGGATACTTTTGTTGTTTCCATAACTTGGCTATTATGAATAATGCTGCAACGTGGTGGTGCAGATATCTTTTCAAGACACTGATTTCAATTACTTTGGTTATATATCCAGAAGTGAAGTTGCTGGATCATATGTTAGTGGTAGTTTTAATTTTTTGTGGAATATCCATACTGTTTTCCATAATGGCTGTACCTATTTGCATCCCTTACAATAATGTACAAGTGTTCCTTTTTCTTCCTATCTGTCAATATTTTTTTCTTTTGTCTTTTGATAATAGGCATCTTGACTGGTGTGAAGTGATATCTCATTGTGTTTTTGATATGCATTTCCTGGCTGAATAAAAATGTTTAGCACTTTTGCATATATTTTTTAGCCGTTTGAATTTCTTATTTTGAGAAGTGTCTACTTAGGTCTTTTGCCCAGGTAGTTTTTAAAGAATTTATTTTTTAGAGCAGTTTTGGGTTCATAGCACAATTGGGGGCAGGTATAGAAGTTTCTCATAATCCCCTGCCTCCACATATGCAAAGCCTCCCCCATTATTAACATTCTCACCAAAGTGATGTATATTTGTTACAGTTAATGAACTTACACTGACATATCATAATCATCCAAAGTCCATGACACACTTTATGGTTCCCTCCTCATGTTGTACATTGTGTGGGTTTGCACAAATGTATAATTACATATATCCATCATTATAGTATCATATAGAGTATTTTCACTGCCTTAAAAATGCTCTGTACTCTACCTTTTCATTCCTCCTGCCCTCTCCTAATATTGAGCAACTACCAATCTTTTACTGTCTCCATAGTTTTGTCTTTTCCAGAATTTCATATCTTTGGAATCATACAGTAAGTAGCCTGATCAGATTGGCTTCTTTCACTTAGTAATATGCATTTAAATTTCCTTCATGTCTTTCCATGGCTTGATAGGTCATTTCTTTTTAGAGCTGAATAATATTCCACAGGCTGGATATAACACTGTTGATTTATTTTTTCATGTACTGAAGGGCATCTTGGTTGTTTCCAAATGTTGGCAATTATGAATAAAATTACTATAAACATTTGTATGCAGGCTTTGTAGGGACATAATTTTTCCAAATTTTTTCTTTGGATAAATATTAAGGAGTGTGGTTTCTGGGTTGAATGGTAAGAATATGTTCAGAGAGTCAGATCCAATGGTGGCGGCTGGAGCCAGTTCCACTTGCACTGAATCTCAGTGTCAGGATGCCGCTGGTGGTACTTGCTAGAGCTTTCCTGTCCCAGGGAGAGGACTTGTTCCAGCTTAAACAGTTGGAACACCTGAAGGCAAAAGCTGTGGCACACTTGGTGGTGGCAACTTCAGGGAATCTGTGGTAGATTTGATGACTGTTGGTTTCCTGAGTGGTGGAAGCCTCTGAGGTTTCTCTAAACAGGCTGCTGGGGTCCACAGCTGTGAACACTGGGAGGTCCTTGGTGATGAAAGTTGCAGGGAGTCTGTGGTAGCTGCTTTTCAGGTCCCCAGTGAGGAAAGCTGCTGTGGCCTTCTGAAGAGCAGGCCACTTGGGCCTGTGGTGTTATCCACTAATACTAATAGCCCTGCCTTTGTTGCTAGCTGTCACCAGGTGTTTCAGCTAAGCTTATCTGCCCCGTGATCGGGATGGGGAGACACTGCAGTTTGTCCTTCAGCCAGTGCCTGGAAATCCTGGGGGAGTGGCACGCTCACCTGGTTTTCTTTTTCCTCCCGAGGAGAGATCACAGATCAAGGCGAGCCCTTTGGCACTGGTCTGTTGTGCCAACGGGTAGGATAGTGTGTATGAAATGAAAGTTTTCTTCCTACTTTTCTTTACAGATATTATTTTTTTCTTCACTGTGTTGCTTAGCTTCTTTTTTATATTTTAAAAAGTTTTTTATTAAGGTACTATTGATATACACTCTTATGAAGGTTTCACATGAAAAAACAATGTGGTCTGTACAATTGCCCACATTATCAAGTCCCCCCCATACCCCAATGCAGTCACTGTCCATCAGTGTAGTAAGATGCCCCAGAGTCCCTACTTGTCTTCTCTGTGCTACACTGTCTTCCCCATGATCCCCTCCCACAGCATGTGTACTAATAATAATACCCCTCAATTCCCTTCTCCCTCCCTCCCTATCCACACTCCCACACCCCTCCCCTTTGGTAACTGCTAGTCCCTTCTTGGGTCGTCTTTCTCCACCTGGCTTATTTCACTGAGCATAATACCCTCTAGCTCCATCCATGTTGTTGCAAATGGTAGGATTTGTTTCTTTCTTATGGCTGAATAGTATCCCATTGTGTATATGTACCACATTTTCTTTATCTATTCATCTGCTGATGAACACTTAGGTTGCTTCCATATTTTGGCTATTGTAAATAGTGCTGCGATAAACATAGGGGTGCATATATGTCTTTTTGAATCTGAGAACTTGTATTCTTTGAGTAAATTCCAAGGAGTGGGATTAGCAGGTCAAACTGTATTTCTATTTTTAGTTTTTTGAGGAACCTCCATATTGCTTTCCACAATAGCTAAACTAGCTTACATTCCCACCAACAGTGTAGGAGGGTTCCCCTGTCTCTGAATCCTTGCCAGCATTTGTTGTTCCTAGTCTTTTCAATGCTGGCCATCCTTACTGGTGTAAAGTGATATCTCATTGTGGTTTTAATTTGCATTTCCTTGACAATTAGTGATGTGGAGCATCTTTTCATGTGCCTGTTGGCAATCTGAATTTCGTCTTTGAAGAATTGTCTCTTCATATCTTCTGCCCATTTTTTAATCAGGTTATTTGCTTTTTGGGTGTTGAAGCATGTGAGTTCTTTATATATTTTGGATGTTAACCCCTTGTCAGATATGTCATTTACAAATATATTCTCCCATACTGTAGGATGCCTTTTTGTTCTACTGATGGTGTACTTTGCTGTACAGAAGATTTTTCATTTGATGTAGTCCCATGTGTTCATTTTTGCTTTTGCTTACCTCGCTCGAGGAGATGCGTTCAGGAAGAAGTTGCTCATGCTTATATTCAGGAGATTTTTGGCTATATTGTCTTCTAAGAATTTTATGGTTTCATGACTTATATTCAGGTCTTTGATCCATTTCAAGTTTACTTTTGTGTATGGGGTTGGACAATAATCCAGTTTCATTCTCTTGCTTGTAGCTGTCCAGTTTTGCCAACAAAAGTTGTTGAAGAGGCTGTCATTTCCCATTGTCTGTCAATAGCTCCTTTATCATATATTAGTTGACTGTATATGGTTGAGTTTATATCTGTGCTCTCTAGTCTGTTCCATTGGTCTATTCTTCTATTCTTGTGCCAGTACCAAATTGTCTTGATTACTGTGGCTTTGTAGCAGAGCTTGAAGTTGGGGAGCATAATCTCCCAGGTTTATTCTTCCTTCCCAGGATTGCTTTGGCTATTCAGGGTCTTTTGCGGTTCCATATGAATTTTAGAACTATTTTTTTCTAGTTTGTTGAAGCATGCTGATGGTATTTTGATAGGATTGCATTGAATCTTTAGATTGGTTTAGGCAGGATGGTCATTTTGACAATAGTAATTCTTCCTATCCATGAGCACGGGATGTGTATCCATTTATTGATATCCTCTTTAATTTCTTTCATGAGTGTCTTGTAGTTTTCAGAGTATAGGTCCTTCATTTCCTTGGTTGGATTTATTCCTAGATATTTTATTCTTTTTGATTCAGTTATGAATGGAATTGTTTTTCTGATTTATCTTTCTGCTAGTTCATCATTAGTGTATAGGAATGCAACAGATTTTCTGTGTATTAGTTTTGTATTCTGCAACTTTGTTGAATTCAGACATTAGACCTAGTAGTTTTAGAGTAGGTTCTTTAGGTTTGTAATGTGCAATATCATATCATCTGCAAACAGTGACAGTTTAACTTGTTCCTTACCAATCTGGATGCCCTTTATTTCTCTGTGTTTTCTAATTGCTGTGATGAGGACCTCCAGAACTATGTTGAATAAAAGTGGGGAGAGTGGGCATCCTTGTCTTGTTCCCGATCTTAAAGGAAAGCTTTCAGCTTCTCACTGTTTAGTATGATGTTGGCTGTGGGTTGTCATATATGGCCTTTATTATATTGAGGTACTTGCCCTCTATACCCATTTTGTTGAGAGTTTTTATCATGAATGGATGTTGAATGCTTTTTCAGCATCTATGGAGATGATCATGTGGTTTTTGTCCTTCTTTTTGTTGATATGGTGGATGATGTTGATGGATTTTCTAATATTGTACCATCCTTGCATCCCTGGAATAAATCCTACTTGATCATGGTGGATGATTTTTTTTACATATTTTTGAATTCGGTTTGCTAATATTTTATTGAGTATTTTTACATCTATGTTCATCAGGGATATTGGTCTGTAATTTTCTTTTTTTGTGGTGTCTTTGCCTGGTTTTGGTATTACAGTGATGTTGGCCTCATAGAATGAGTTTGGAAGTATTCCCTCTTCTTCTGCTTTTTGGAAAACTTTAAGGAGGATGTGTATTAGGTCTTCCCTAAATGTTGATAAATTCAGTGCTGAAGCCATCTGGTCTGGGAATTTTCTTCTTCGGTAGTTTTTTGATTATCAATTCAATTTCGTTGCTGGTAATTGGTTTGTTTAGATTTTCTTTCTGGGTCAGCCTTGTAAGTTTGTATTTTTCTAGAAAGTTGTCCATTTCTTCTAAGTTATCCAGTTTGTTAGCATATAATTTTTCATAGTATTCTTTCATAATTCTTTGTATTTCTCTGGTGTCTGTAGTGGTTTTTCCTTTCTCATTTCTGATTCTGTTTATGTGAGTAGTCTTTCTTTTTTTCTTGATTAGTCTGGCTAGGGGTTTATCTATATTGTTATTTTTCTTGAAGAACCAGCTCTTGCTTTCATTCATTCTTTCTATTGTTTTATTCTCTCAATTTTATTTATTTCTGTTTTAATCTTTATTATGTCCCTCCTAATAGACTTTGGGCCTCATTTGTTCTTCTTTTTCTAGTTTCTTTAATTTTGAGTTCAGATTGTTCATATAGGATTGTTCTTCTTTCCTGAGGTAGGCCTGTATTGCAATATACTTTCCTCTTAGCACGGCCTCTTCTGTGTCCCATAGATTTTGCAGTGTTGAATTATTGTTGTCATTTGTCCCCTTATATTGCTTGATCTCTTTTTTTATTTGTTCATTGATCCATTGGTTATTTAGGAGCATGTTGTGAAGCCTCCATGTGTTTGTGGGATTTTTAATTTTCTTTGCATAATTTATTTCTGGTTTCATCCTTTGTGGTCTGAGAAACTGGTTGGTACAATTTCAATCTTTTTGAAATCACCAAGGCTCTTTTTGTGGCCTAGTATATGATTATATGATATATTCTGGAAAATGTTGCATGTGTGCTTGAGAAGAATGTGTATTCTGCTGCTTTTGGGTGTAGAGTTCTGTAGATGTCCGTTAGGTCCATCTGTTCTAGTGTGTTGTTCAGTGCCTCTGTCTCCTTACTTATTTTCTGTTTGATTGATCTGTCCTTCAGCCTGAGTGGAGTGTTGAAGTCTCCTAGAATAAATGCATTGCATTCTATTTCCCCCTTTAATTCTGTTAGTATTTGTTTCACATATGTAGATCATCCTGTGTTGGGTGCATAGATATTTATAATAGTTATATTCTCTTGGTGGACTGACCCTTTTATCATTATGTAATGTACTTCTTTGTCTCTTGTGACTTTCTTTGTTTTGAAGTCTATTTTGTCTGATACAAGTACTGCAACTCCTGCTTTTTTCTCCCTATTAGTTACAAGAAATATATTTTTCCATCCCTTCACCTTTAGTCTCTGTTTGTGTTCGCACTTAAAGTGAGTCTCTTGTATGCAGCATATAGATGGGTCTTGTTTTTTTATCCATTCAGTGATTCTATGTCTTTTGATTGGTGAATTCAAACCATTTATATTTAGGGTGATTATTGGTAAGTATGTACTTATTGTCATTGCAGGCTTTAGATTTGTGTTTATTCTACTCTCTGGAGCTGCTCTAACCCTGGAGCAATGTTGGGGGTCATAGAGGTGTGGTGTTGGTGTCCTGTTCCATGGGGTCTGTTCTTTTCTCCAGGTGTACACAGTCTGGTGCAGCCCTCTTTCCTGCTGCTCTTTCAGGATTCGTTGTATTAATTATATTTTTGTATTATATGCGGTTTTAAGAGGAGGCCTCTGTCCCACCTGTAATACTGCCATATTTAATCCTGCTTAGCTTTTTTAATGGATTTCAGAGTTCATCCAGAGCTATTTTCATCTATGGATAGTTTTTTTCCAATTGTTTTTTTTGGGGGGGGAATGAGAGTGAGATGTCCTATTCTGCAGTCTTGCTGACATTACCTGTAGAACTTTTTCAGCTCATTCATTTCATACTGCTATGGAGTATGCTGGCATTTTATTATAACTACAATTATTTATCCATTCCACTATGACAAACATGTCCCTTAATGTATTTATTTATCATTTTCTTATGAACAATACAATTGTGAATATTCTCTTGCCCGTTTTCTTTGGGGGAGTTTCTCTGGGAGATTCTTCTGCTGGCCTTGCTTGGGAACACTCCTGTGGCTCCACTCCTTTGGCAGCTCAGCTGGATCTCGAGGATCCACAATGGACTGACTTAATTTTCCTGGCTGTTGTTGTTACCTTTTGGCTAGGGCAAATCAGTTAACTGCTCCTTCCCGTAGGCTAGACTGGGTTTTTGCACAGCAAGGGAGACTCGGGGTTCTAAGCAGGTGAGAGAAAAAGATGCAAGGTCTTTCAGTTCTAGGCTTTGTAATTCTCACACAGTCTATTGGTCAGAGTAAGGGAAATTCAGACTCTGGTATAAGTAGATTTAAGTGGTGGGGATGTAGATATCACATATCTACATATGAGATACGTAGATATAGCCATGCTTTCAATCTATCACAGTCCACTCTCCAGTCAGAACAATTTAGTTATCTATTGCTACATAATAAACCACCTTAAGGTTAATAAAATAGCAATGATTTTCCATTTCCTACGATTCTTGTGGTTGGCAACCTCCTCAGATTTTCTGCTTTTCTAGCTTGGCAGTACTTATGAGTACAGTCATCTGGTGACTTGAGTGGATCTGGAGGATGCATGAAGACAACACAAACTGTCTAGGTGTTGGAGCTGGCTGGTGGCTGGGGTGGTGTGAATTGCTAGGCAGCCCTTCGTCCTTGAGTAAGTCAGATTAGGTTTTCCATACCATTATGGCCTCAGGGTTCCAAGAAAGTAAGGGCAGAATCCACAAAGACTGGAATGAGCTTACCTCTGCCACCCACCCAACCTCATTTCCAGCAGATTATTGGTCAGAGCAATACACAAGTCCAGCACAACTTCAAGGGGTGGGGAAATAGGCTTTGTGGGTAAAATTGCAATATTGCCAGAATCTCTTGTCTGGCTTTAGTGCATGTCCATACAGTAGGCATTTTCAGGGGGTGGAGAGGAGTAGTCCATCTCCATATGAATAGGTAATTATGAAGGTGAGTGAGGGCTTATCTGGACCTGAGAGGTTCAGTGGGGGGGGGGCTCTCCTTCTGCAGCTTGGTCATAAGAGACATGGGGGAGCAGAAGTGGACGACTGCTTGTAAGAAATTAATTTTATTTCTTCCTTTGACTGATTTCGGTTTCAAAGGCATTTGCCTGGGATTTCTCCCTGGAGTTACAGGCTTCTACTGATGTGAAGAGTTGCAAACTCTTATGGAAATATTTTCAGCCTACCATAGCTTATAAGGCTGTTTGTTTTGAAGTCTACTTTGATATTTTAATAAAGTTTGTATGCTTTATAAAATAAATTTAGTTAATATTTTCCTGGTCTTATTTTGGTCATTAAATTTCAATCATTTTTTTCCTTCTACTTTAAATAGAATGATTTAGCTTTCCAAATCTATCCAAAAGTATATTTGCTATTTAATTTTTTCTTTGTTACATTTTTTAAAAATCAATATTTGAAACTCATTTATTTTTTTCCTGTGACTAGTTTGAATCTTGGAACATTAATTTTATTCTCATATCATGTGATGTACTATATCACTGTTGCTTAGATTCACTGGCATTTCTAATGTGTCAGTGCATTGGACAGAATTACAGGATAAACATCAGTTTTTTACTGGGATTCAGCCAACATCCTTGCTAGTAAAGAGCAAGGAAAATGTAGATAAGCATATTCTCAGGCAGTACTGTATTACAGAATTTCTTTTATCTAGGAAATAGTATAACTAAAATGTTTTGTTGGATGTTGATTGGCAGTTATTTACTTATGGAAAGATTCATTCTATTTTAATTCTAGTCTCAGTATTCTTCAGTAGAAAATAACACTATCAATAAAAATTTCTTAAGTTCTGAAAGTTTTTATTTAATTATATTTTGTTACTAAACATAAAATTTTCTCATACTAAAAGAGTTTCAATAAAATAAAATATCCTTGTTTTAAAAGTAATTTCCCTTTTATTTCTTTAAAGTAATTTTACTAGAGATGCCTCTTCAATATTTGTCTCACTAATTTAAAATAATGTCTTACTTTTGAGGTTGAACATATTTTTGCCCTTATTATGTGCTACATTTTAAGTTTTGCTGGAAATTTTAAGCAAACTATCTTCTTAAGTACTTATAAGATATTGGGCAACATGTTTTTATAATCAGAACTAATATCAAGTGTTTTTTCTTAATTTTCTTAAGTCCGTCTTTCTTAATTTATAAACAGTGAGTATACTAAACAATTGCAATAGCAGAGCTCCATCTGTGAGCACATGAACTGTGACAAAGTTGTCTCTTTCAGCAGGGAAATTAGTTGTATAACAATTGGACCGTGGACACTAACAAAACAAAGGCAAGAGCAACAGACTGAAAATCATAATTCAATATTTTCTCTGGAATACTACTGAAAAAAGTCTTGAATTTTTTTCTCAAAATATACTTGAATAAATAAAATGACTAAATTTGGTAATATCTAAGAAAATACACTTCTGTTAGATATCAGTAACAACTGTGAAGTCTTATTTAATGGGTGGACATGAGATCACATGTCATGGAAGAATGGCTAAAATGAAGTCAATTTTATTTGTTGTTGGGTTAACAGATTTGTGGGTTTACTTTGGCGATATTACACAGCAGAGTAGTGGAAGTTTATCTTTTTGGGAGAAGTTCAGACTTCGTAGTGACTGACTAAAACTGAGATAGATTAAATTACTCAGTTTCTTTTCCTCTTAGATACTTAATCAGCATTAAAGACAAGCTTCTGGCCCTGGCCTCCCTCAGGACAGAGGGCTCATGGGAAAGAAGCATCTAGAAGTCAAGACCCCCCAGCTTCACGGCTCCACCCCTTCTCTGTTTCTTGACCAGGAGCTTCAAGTACCATCAATCAGCCACTGGCCAACCACTAAACAGCACTGGGAAGTAAAGAGGCCCCTGCCTATTTCACCGTATTTAATTCATAAATCAGTTAATCTGGTCAAGTAATTGAGAGTTGACATTATTTATGCACCTCTATTATTCTGTTAGCCTCACAATTAGCCTTATTAAAATGTTGCTCTAATAAACTCCACCCTAACTAGCTTAAAAAAAACATACACAAGAGCCAAATTCATTATCAGAAAATTACAGGCTTTGTCTGAGTCCCTGGAGCAGGTGACAATTTTATTTTTAAGTGGCTTACCGATACTTTGCACTGATGTAGCACCATTCAAACCAAGTCTCAAAGTGCTTTACAAACATTAATTAATGACAGCTCATAATATACCACGGAGGATGGTACGTTTTGCAGGTACCCAGGTAGAGATGAAATTTCCGGGGGTTAAGAGGCTTGATAAAAGTCAAACTGCAAAAGCAGTTGTGAAGCTATGAACTGAGCTCAGAATTTGAAACCTTCAATTTCTAGCACTCAACCAAGACTCATTTCCTCTTATTGTTTGTTAATAAACAAATCAACATGTTGTTTTGAGGTTTTTAAAAAATAAGTAACATTAATTCAGGAAGTAAAAAGGCCTATGCTTCAGAAAGGCTTTCCAAGTAAGTTCTATAATGGCTGTGACTTTGTTCTTGATACAGAAATGGTTGAATTTTAAAAATGGGGTTGTTTACTATAAAAGGCACCAACTCTTTGGAAATAGTGTACTGTTGGAGACAGTAAGGTTAAATTTGGCAATTTAGCATTGATATCAATTAAAAAATTGAAAACTAACATTTAAAGATATTTAGTTGTAACTAATCTCTAAAGAACACATGCAGTATGGCTGTTAAGACGACAGGCTTTAGAGTTAGATGGAATTGAATATAACCTTACTGCTGCCACTCTCTGAGTGTTGAATCTGGAAAAATCAACTGGAGCTTTTGGCCTCTTTCAATTTAATTTTTTTAAATATGTAATCCATGGAAATGGTAATGTTTAAAATTTACAAAGAGTATGAAATTGAAATAGTATTTATTTATCTTATTCACTTGTTTGCAATCATCTAGATATCCTCCAGAATGAACTTCAAAATTTCTTAAGTATATTTCCAAATTTAGACATTTTATTTATGCATTTGCTTGTGTAACCAAAATTGTTCCATCTGAGTCATATTGTTCTATAGTTTAATTCTCATGTAATATGTCTTAGAAATCATTTCATATTATTATGTTTAGAGCTATTCTTTTCATCAGCTCTATATTTCTTTTGAATGGCTACTTCATTAAACAGTACTATGTTTATAGTAATTTTCCCCCCAGTCCTTTCTTATCACATCTATTTCAGACTAAATGTCACTGTACATGTTTCATGTTGTACATGTGCAAGTATATATATATAACTGTAGGAAAAGTAAGTGTGTCCAAATTACTATGCCAAAATGTGTATATTTTTAACATTTATACAAAATGTATATATTTTAACATATATTTAACAGATTTGTTTATATTTTTTGACAGATGTTAAATTGTGTTATACAGAAGTTGTCAAATTTGACAGTTCCACCTGGTTTTCCTTAACCCTGCCAATTCTATACACTATCACACTCTGACTTTTGACAATCTTATAGGTATAAATGTATTTCATTTAGAATGCAGAATAAAAATATTAAAATGGGGAGGCATGTAGATAAATAATAATATCATCAACAAAAATAATTTCTTGTGATGCTTAATTTTTACTATTTTTTGTGTATAATCCTTAGTAAGTTAAATATACAACCTGTCCAAAGTTGCATGAATTTGGAGCCGTGTTGTTTTACATTACATAAGTAAGTATAATTCTCAAAAACATTGTCACGTTTTAAATATGTTTTTTTTAGAAGTTTTAACTATCTACATAGCATAAAACTGTTTAATCTTACCTCAGGTATTAAATTGTCCCTAATTTCATATAAAGAAGATTACACTTACATTTGAGATATTTGATGCAAATTTTTGAATGTTGAATTTTTTCAGGAATGAAAGTTTGGTTCTCATGGCTTGTGTGTTCATTTGTATTTGTCTATTTGTTGAATGGCAAGATATTTCTTACTTTGTCACAAATGCAATTGGTATATAGATATCTATGTGCATATCTGTGTTTGTGTGTGTAGCGAGTATTATTAATTTTATTACATTATTGATTTCCTAATTGAAATAGTAGAAAAGATGTTCACCAATGTCACCTATGATTTTATGAGACAGTGTTTTAGTTTGACATTACTGTACTAACTGATTGGAGTTGACATTCATGAAATTGACATTTATTTTACATGTATATGAAACTTCTAAGCAAGTATTACTATAATTCTTAGGCCTCAATTATGCTGATAGTATAACTGAATCACACAAACAGTATTCTTTACAGCCTGGATAAGCTCTATAATCGAATCATTCCCCTACCTCATTTTCCTTTTTTTTAAATAGAGTAGAGAGCTCAGATTTGTCTGTTTGTACCTCTGTTGATAATGGAGCATAACGTGAGCCCACAAAGTGGAGGATGGCACGTGCAGAAGGGATTGGTGGTAAAACTCACAGTAGCCTACATAAGCATGAGGTTTCTCTAATTCATTTATATCTTGCATTATATTTAATATTATCTCCTTGTTTTAAGTGTGTTTCCACTAAAATCATTGAATAAAATTGATGCTCCAGTGTCAATTTTGTTTGTTGGGTGACTTCTCATATCCTTACCACATATAAGCCTTGTACAGATTGAGAAGGGTTAGGGTGTCTTAGGTATATTAAATGGACAATTCACTGGACCACTTAATTGATTTAATTAAAGCCTTTTTGGGTATAAAGCTAACATTTTTTCCTACTAAATAATTAAGTCAAACATGATTTATTTGACTTAAAAATAGATTTGAAATCCAATATGACAATCGGTATATTGTTATATTTTGGGTCAACTTTTGCTCAGTTAAATGGAGAATAAAAACAAAATGTCTAACCAATTGCCCTAGATAACTTGCCTTAAAGTAGTATTGCAAGGTCATTTATTGTGATGATAATGAGTGTTTGCCCTTCCCAGGTTGTACTTCTTTGTCCAAGATGACTTTTATCTCACGAGAGAAAGTAGACACTCCTTGAAGGCAACTGCTTGTCTGGATTTTGAGTTCCCAAAGCCTGAGTTCCTAAAGAAAAGGGCACAAACAGCCATGGGGAGGAGAAAAGAATCCATAGCTTCTTTCTGAGGTTCTGGGTCAGTGGCTAATTTGATGGGGATGAGTAGAACAAGACTATGCAGCGTACTTCAAACTACAGCAGCACCCCTTTATCTGAGGTTTGGCTTTCCGTGGATTATTACCCGTGGTCAGTGGCAGTCCGGAGCAGGTGCTCCTCCTCCTGGAGCATCACCAGGTCGCCGTTAGCCTGATGCCCAGTCACGGGGCCTTCGTCATTCCCCTTGCTTCCCCTCACTAGGAGGGCATTCTTTCATCTCATATCATCACAAGAAGGGTTTGTACATTACAATAAGGTATTGTAAGAGAGATCATATTCACATAACTTTTATTACATAATATTATCATTGTCCTACTTTATTATTATTTATTGTTGTTAATCTCTTACTGTGCCTAATTTATAGATTAAAATTTATCATATGTATGTATATAAAGGAAAAAACAGGATATATAGGGTTCAGTACTATCTGCAATTTCAAGCATCTACTGGGGGTCTTTGAATGTATCCCCTGTGTATAAGGGAAATACTATACTCTCAGCTCCAAGGTCCTCAGACTCCCCACACATTTCTCTGGCCAGCTTGAAAGAGAAATACTGAAGTCACAGAAATTCCAGGGAACCTAGGACAGTGGATGTAATTGCACTAGTTAGTTGAAGGTACCTAAAGGGAACTCCCAGGTGTTTTGGTGACCTGTAATATCTGTGTAAATAATTAGCACTACCTGAATTAACATTACTGTGAACTCAACAAAATCTTGGTACTTGGGTTTGTGTCACCAGAGATCCTGATTTAATTAACCCAGGAAAGCAGATTATGTGTACATCTGTGGGTACATGTGCATGTGAGTGTGTGTGTGTATCCTGGATTATTTTGATGATTTGACAACAGCTTTTGAGATGGGTATTTTTATTTACTTCATTCAGTGATTCTCAAACTTCAGGATACTTTCAGGAGGGCCTGTTAAAACACAAGTTGAGGGGCCCACCCCTGAATTTCTGATTCAGGAGATCTGAGATAGAGCCTTAGAATTTGCATCTTTAGTAAGTTTCTAGATGCTGCTGCTTCTGTAGGTCAGGGACCACACTTTGAGAGCTACGTGTGTGGAGGATAAAGGAAGCTCATAGACTGGAAAGGAAATAAAGACCTTTCCAAGTTCACACAGCTAAAACAGCTGGGACTTGAAACTAGCATTCTAATTCTAAGTAAACTATTTTTTTTAACTAGACTAGTGTGTTACACTTTATAAATTACTTTTCTATCTATTATCTCAAATGAAGCTTGAACGAACAGGGCTGACAGGGGCTGTTATTGTGTAATCATGAAGACACTGAAGCTCAGGTAACTGAAGTGACTTCCCCATGGCCACAGCAAGTAAATAAAGAGAATAGAAATTATCAAGGTATTTATCTTTAAAGTCCATGTTATCCATTATTCCAGGTTGTTCTAATCAGCCAAAATGAAATTATCTCATACTTTGGGCACTTTTTTTTATACTTCTATAATACACAACAATTTTGTATTAGCTAAATTCTTATTTAATGAAACAACATAGAATTAGAACTATTTATATAAGTAAAATTTGCAATAGAGTGTAATAATACATTTTTTTTGTCTCACTTTCAAATTTTGTATTAGAATAAATTAAATTATGCCAAACCTTCCTCTATCCTGGAAATATGTTTATTTGGAAGATTTCCAACTTTTAAAAGTTATCATCTCTGATGAATTGATTGGAGATGTAAGAATTGACTAATTTATTTTAAAACACATAGATTTTGTTTTTGAAATACCAATATGTAGGAAATTATTGTTTCCTTTCAGACTATTGTACAGTTTCTTTTAAACATCCAAAGTATGTACATCATATAGAAGAAATGTTTAAAGACCAGTTTAGGAGCTGAATTTTTATTTACTGAGGGTTTTTCACTTTCTTTTGGATGTGGCAGAACAAACAGAAGTGATTCCTTTGAAAGACTTCTGTTGCTATGCCTGCCCGGAGCTTCGTCTTTCTACATACACTTTAAAATGCATGTTTGTCCCTTTCAAGGGACTTTATCTCTTTGCCAACAACTGCAGAACACTTCAGTGAAAAATATTTAGTGGTTATTCAGACGTCTTCATCTGTATAGAAACTGCCAGGAACTTGGCCAGATTGACTGACAGCTGCTTCTTTCATATCATCAAAAGTGAGTTGCATTACTGTGCATTTTCACACATACACACACAATTTGGATCCAGAAAGGTATTTACATTTTGATTACATCTGAATCCCAAAGAAATATTCCTGAAAATGAAGTTGGAGCTAGCTACATGTTTTATAAATATGTTTTAATATTTAGGACATAAATCATAGATACCACCTTGCCCAAAACAAAAATAGCAATGACAAAACAACATACTCAGCAAGAAAATACCCCAACTACAGGCCTGCAAAGTCTGTAGACACAGGCTTTGAGAAGGAGGTAGTGGAATAATTAACTTTAACAACTTGGAAACACAAACATACCAAATTTGAATTCCATAGGAGCAATTTTTAATACCGAATAGTTGTTGTTATTATTTTCAACCACAAAGAAATAGCTGAATTTTCATTAAGGTCTAATTGTGCTTCTGATACATTTTCAATTTCATCTGAAGTTTTAATAATCCTTTCTGGCCATTGGTATCTTATAGCCTGAACAATATGAAAGAATAATATTCCATATCTACAGTGAGGCATCAGTGTGGGAATAACATGGCTCTAGCTGTGGTAATGATAAAGTAGACTAGCTCCCCTTGCAGCCATCCTGCAGGCTGAGCCTCTGAACTTGCGGGGCACTCTCTCACCTAAGCCATCCCTCATTCTCTGCCATCTACTCCATGAGACTCGTTTTCCCATGTTAGGGTCAGATTTTTTCTTACTCCCCATGCTGTTTCTTCCTTTTCTTTTTTCTATGACATGTGGACTCATTTATCCTCCCAACTTCATATACTCGTCATCTCCCTAGATTGTCAGCTTCTTAGGTGCCAGACTTCATTTTACATTTTTCACACTATGCCAAATTAGGAGATTCTGGGCCCACAAGAAACAGTCAACAGGTGGGTCAGACAACATTCCATTTTATTACCATGGTCTGCAAAGATACTGGGCTTTTGGAAAAGACCTCACTAGCAGATAGGGTCTGGACTCTGGGAATTTGGTTCAAGTGTCTACATATTCTTAATGTCTGAAATAAAATTTTACTGTAAGATGAGATTACTAAATCTTTGCAGCAGGCAAATATTTATGTGCTGTAGTTAGAGTGCCTTTGTTTCAATTATTCTGCCATAAAGAAAACAAGATCAATAATTAGGAAAGTGTCCTGTAAATTGTTTTATAAAAAAACTTACAAAAAGTTCTACTTAAAATGTATTAACTTCATAAATTGTTCATTGATTGGAACATTTATATGAAATAACAAGACTTGTAGAAATTTCTTGTTTTAATAATGGGAGGCATTCAACTAGAGGCCCCAAATAAAATTACTAATGAGCCTATCAACAATTATTCTAATTGACCACTTATCTCTGCCAGCTAAGAATTTAAAGAAAAATTATTTGAGGACAATAGATATGATTTGTAAAATCAGTAGACTGACAGATTCTGTGCAAATGTTTTTTAGGCAAAATTGCATTTATTTTGCTGTCATCATCATTATTATTTCAGACATCTCTCTCTAAAGCCTTTAAAACTGATTTCTTTTCTAATTTCATTCTCTCTTCCTTCCCTTCCTTCCTGGCCTGAATAATCCCAAGTTCTGAATAATGTTACATACCTACAACAAGGTGCCAGAGCGAAAAAAACAAAGCATGGCCCCAACTGTTGTCATGACTAATGGGCTGGCCCTCTAGGGCTAATTGGCAATAAGTGGATTCCTACCTCCCTCCCATTCATCCACCCTTCCATCCACCCATCCATCCATCTATCCTCCTTTCCTTTTTTTCTTTTATTTGGTATCATTAATATACAATCACATGAGCAACATTGTGGTTACTAGATTCCCCCCATTATCAAGACCCCACCACGTACTAAATTATAGTCACTGTCCATCAGCGTAGAAGGATGTTATAGAATCACTACTTGTCTTTTCTGTGTTATACTGCCTTCCCCCTTTCTCCCCCAGTACATTATGTGTGCAAATCATAATGCCCTTTATTCCCCTTATCCTTTCATTCCCACCATCCTCCCTAGTCCGTTTCCCTTTGGTAACTGTTAGTCCATTCTTGGGTTCTGTGAGTCTGCTACTGTTTTGTTCCTTCAGTTTATTCTGTGTTCTTAGACTCCACAGATGAGTGAAATCATTTGATACTTGTCTTTCTCCACCTGGCTTATTTCACTGAGCATAATACCCTCTAGTTCCATCCATGTTGTTGCAAATGATAGGATTTGTTTTCTTCTTATGCTGAATAATATTCCATTGTGTATATGTACCACATCTTCTTTATCCATTCATCTACTGATGGACACTTAGGTTGCTTCCATATCTTGGCTATTGTAAATAGTGCTGTGATAAACATAAGGGTGCAAATGTCTTTTTGAATCTGAGAACTTGTATTCTTTGAGTAAATTCCTAGGTGTTGAATTCTCAGGTCAAATTGTATTTCTAAATTTAGTTTTTTGAGGAACCTCCATATTGTTTTCCACAATGGTTGAACTAGTTTAAATTCCCAACAGCAGTGTAGGAGGGTTCCCCTTTCTCTGCATCCTTGCCAGCATTTGTTGTTCTTATTCTTTTCGATACTGGCCATCCTAACTGGTGTGAGGTGATATCTCATTGTGGTTTTTACTTGAATTTCCATGACAATTAGCGATGTGAAACATCTTTTCATGTGCCGGTTGACCATCTGAATTTCCTCTTTGGAGAGTTGTCTCTTCATATCCTCCGCCCATTTTTTAATTGGGTTATTTGCTTTTTGGGTGTTGAGGCATGTGAATTCTTCATATATTTTGGATTTTAACCCCTTGTCGGATATGTCATTTACAAATATATTCTCCCATAGTGTAGGATGCCTTTTTGTTCTGTTGACGGTGTCCTTCGCCATACAGAAACTTTTTAGTTTGATGTAATCCTACGTGTTCATTTTTGCTTTTGTTTCCCTTGCTTAAGGAGATGTGTTCAGGAAGAAGTGGCTCATGTTTATATTCAAGAGATATTTGCTTATGTTATCTCCTAAGAGTTTTTGAGTTTACTTTTGTGTATGGAATTAGACAATAATCCAGTTTCATTTTCTTACATGTAGCTGTCTAGTTTTGCCAACACCAGCTGTTGAATAGGCTGTCATACCCCATTGTACATCCATGGATCCTTTATTGTATATTAATTGACCATGTATGCTTGGGTTACTATATGGACTCTCTATTCTGTTTCACTGGTCTATGGGTCTGTTCTTTTGTCAATAGCAAATTGTCTTGATTACCGTGGCTTTGTAGTAGATCTTGAAGTTGGAAAGTGAGATCTCCCCACTTTATTCTTCCTTCTCAGGATTGCTTTGACTATTCGGGGTCTTTCATGGTTCCATAAGAATTTTAGAACTATTTGTTCCAGTTCATTGAAGAATGCTGTTGGTATTTCGATAGGGATTGCAATGAATCTGTAGATTGCTTTAGGCAGATGGCCGTTTTGACAATATTAATTTTTACTACCCAAAAGCATGGGATGAATTTCAATTTATTAGTGTCCTCTTTAATTTCTCTTAAGAGTGTCTTGTAGTTTTCAGGGTATAGGTCTTTCATTTCCTTGGGTAGATTTATTCCTAGGTATTTTATTCTTTTTGATGCAGTTGTGAATGGAATTGTTTTCCTGATTTCTCTTTCTGCTAGTTCATCATTAGTGTATAGGAAAGCAACAGATTTTCTGTGTATTAATTTTGTATCCTGCAACTTTGCTGAATTCAGATATTAGTTCTAGTAGTTTTGGAGTAGATTCTTTAGGGTTTTTTATCTAAAATATCATGTCATCTGCAAACAGTGACAGTTTAACTTCTTCCTTACCAGTCAGGATGCCTTTTATTTCTTTGTGTTGTCTGATTGCCATCAGGCTAGGACCTCCAGTACTATGTTGAATAAAAGCATGTAGATTGGGCATCCTTGTCTTGTTCCTGATCTTAAAGGAAAAGTTTCAGCTTCTCACTGTTAATTATGATGTTGGCTGTGGGTTTGTCATATATGGCCTTTATTATGTTGGGTACTTGCCCTCTATACCCATTTTGTTGAGAGTTTTTATCATGAATGGGTGTTGAATTTTGTATAATGCTTTTTCAGCATCTAATGGAGATTATCATATGGTTTTTGTCCTTTTTGTTGATGTGGTGGATGATGTTGATGGATTTTGTAATATTGTATCATCCTTGCATCCCTGGAATAAATCCTACTTGATCATGGTGTATGATCCTCTTGATGTATTTTTGAATTCGGTTTGCTAATACTTTGTTGAATATTATTGCATCTACGTTCTTCAGGGATAATGAACTGTAATTTTTTTGTGTGTGATGTCTTTGCCTTGTTTTTGTAGTAGAGTGATGCTGGCCTCAGAATGAGTTTGAAAGTATTCCTTCCTCTACTTTTTGGAAAACTTTAAGGAGGAAGGGTGTAATGTCTTCTCTAAAAATCTGATAAAATTCAGTGGTGAATCCATCTGGTCCAGGGGTTTTGTTCTTGGGTAGTTTTTTGATTACCGATTCAATTTCATTGCTGGTAATTGGACTGTTTAGATTTTCCGTTTCTTCCTTGGTCAGTCTTGGAACATTGTATTTTCCTTGAAAATTATCCATTTCTTCCAGGTTATCCATTTTGTTACCATATAGATTTCATAGTATTCTCTAATAATTCTTTGTATTTCTGTGGTGTCTGTCATGATTTTTCCTTTCTCATTTCTGATTCTGTTTATGTGTGTAGATTCTCTTTTTCTCTTAATAAGTATGGCTAGGGGTTTATTTATTTAGTTTATTTTCTCAAAGAACCAGCTCTTGGTTTCATTAATTTTTTCTATTGTTTTATTCTCCCCAATTTGATTTATTTCTTCTCTGATCTTTATTATGTCCCTCCTTCTGCTGACTTTGGGCCTCATTTGTTCTTCTTTTTACAGTTTCAATCATTGTGACTTTAGACTATTCATTTAGGATTCTTCTTCCTTCTTTAAATAGGCTTGGATTGCTATATACTTTCCTCTTAGAATTGCCTTTGCTGCATCCCACATAATGGGGCTTTGTGCTATTGTTTTCATTTTTCTCCATATATTGCTTGATCTTTGTTTTAATTTGGTCATTGATCTATTGATTATTTAGGAGCATGTTGTTAAGCCTCCATGTGTTTGTGAGCCTATTTGTTTTCTTTGTACAATTTATTTCTAGTTTTATACCTTTGTGATCTGAGAAGTTGGTTGGTAGAATTTCAATCTTTTTGAATTTACTGAGGCTCTTTCTATGGCATAGTATGTGGTGTGTTCTGGAAAATGTTCCATGTGCACTTGAGAAGAATGTGTATCCTGTTGCTTTTGGGTGTAGAGTTCTGTAGATATTTGTTAGGTCCATCTGTTCTAGTGTGTTATTCAGTGCCTGTGCCTTACTTATTTTCTGTCTGGTTGATTTGTCCTTTGGAGTGAGTGAAGTGTTGAAGTGTCCTAAAATGAATGCATTGCATTATATTTTCTCCTTTGATTCTGTTAGTATTTATTTCACATATGTAGGTGCTCCTGTGTTGGGTGCCTAGATATTTATAATGGTTGTATCCTCTTGTTGGACTGATCCCTTTATCATTATGTAATTTCCTTCCTTATCTCTTGTTATTTTCTTTGTTTTGAAGTCTATTTTGTCTGATATAGGTACTGCAAAACCTGCTTTTTTTCTCCCTATTGTTTGCATGAAATATCTTTTCCATCCCTTCACTTTTAGCCTGTGTATGTCTTTGGGTTTGACGTGAGTCTCTTGTAAGCAGCATATAGATGGATCTTGCTTTTTTATCCATTCTATTACTCTGTGTCTTTTGTTGGTGCATTCAGTCTGTTTAAATTTAGGCTGATTATCGATTGATATGTATTTATTGCCATTGCAAGCTTTGGATTTGTGGTTACCAAAGGTTCAAGGGTAGTTTCTTTGCTATCTAACCATGTAACTTAACTCACTTAATACACTATTACAAACACAGTCTGATGATTCTTTATTTCTACCCCTTCTTTTTCTTCTTCCTCCGCTCTATATGTTAGGTGTTTTATTCTGTACTCTTTGTGTTTTCCTTGACTGATTTGTGGATAGCTGATTTTATTTTGCATTTACATAGTATTTATCTGGTCTACTTCCTTTGCTGTGGTTTTGTTTTCTATAGTGACAACTATTTAGCCTTAGTCATAGTTCCATCTAGAGCAGTCCCTTTAAAATACACTGTAAAGTTGGTTTGTGGGGGGTAAATTCCCTGAAATTTTGCTTAATTGTTGAATCCCTCCTTCAAATTTAAATGATAATCTTGCTGGATACAGAATTCTTGGTTCAAGGCCCTTCTGTTTCATTGCATTAAATGTGTCATGCCATTGTCTTCTGGCCTGTAAGGTTTCTGCTGAGAAGTCTGATGATAGCCTGATAGGTTTTCCTTTGTAGATTATCTTTTTTCTCTTTGGTTGCTTTTAATACTCTGTTTTTGTCTTTGATCTTTGCCATTTTAATTATTATATGTCTTGGTGTTGTCTTCCTTGGGCCCCTTGCATTGGGAGATCTGTGGATTTCCATGGCCTAAGAGACTATTTTCTTCCTCAGATTGGGGAAGTTTGCAGCAATTGTTTCTTCAAAGATACTTTCTATCTCTTTTTCTCTATTCTTCTGGTACCCCTATAATGTGAATATTGTTTTGTTTGTATTGGTCACACAGTTCTCTGAATATTCTTTCATTCCTAGATATCCTTTTTTCTGTCTCTGCCTCAGCTTCTCTGTATTCCTGTTCTCTCATTTCTATTCCATTAACAGTATCTTCCATCTCATCCAGTCTGTTCTTAAATCCTTCCATTGTTTGTTTCATTTCTGTTATCTCCCTCCTGAATTCATCCCTTTGCTCTTGAATATTTCTCTGTAGCTCCATCAGCATGCTTATGAGTTTTATTTTGAATTATTTTTCAGGAAGATTGGTGATTTCAGTCTTACCAAGCCCTCTTTCTGGTGTTTGAGGGATTTTGGATTGAACAAGGTTCTTCTGCCTTTTCATGGCAATGGGAGTGGTCGCCAGTGAGTGGTGCGTGTGTTAGCTGGGAGGACAAAGCCCCTTTCTGCTTGCCATTCACCTTTCCTGTCTCCACTATCTGTGCCCTTTAACTGCCCACAGGGAGCAGCCTCTGGGTTAATCCCCTAAGCTGCAGTGGGTGAGGCAGCCCTCGGGTTGGCCTAGGGCCCTGGCAGGGGTTGTAGGCGAGCAGCGTGTGTTCTGCCAAGTGAACAAAGCTTCTTTGTGCCTCCCTGTCTTCACGCCCGTCTCCTCTGTCTGTACCTGTCAACCACACACAGGGAGCAGCCTCTGGGTCTGGGCCAGTTAGCTACGTGCAACGAGAAGCCTCTGTGTTAAGCTGTGTGGTTGCCGTAGGTGGAGTTGCTCCAAGGCTGTTCACAGCAATGGAGGGGCAGCTGGTTTCCTCGCAAGTGCCAACAGAGAGGAAGGAATGGCAGTTTGCTTATTACCATGAGGGGCTTCAGAGCTGTGTTGCCAACCAGGGTGATAGGGCACCTGATGTTCCTTAAAGTTCCCAGCCTGCTGGGCTGAGTGTGCCAGGAAGATTTTGTCCACCTGTTAAACTCTTGTCCTTGAAAACTTTTATAGTACCTGCTTTTCTTCTGTCCCAGGGCAGCCGGATGTGGAAACCTGTTTGCAGTCTTAGTCTTGGATTTTGCTTTTCCTCTCCTCTAATATCCAGAACACCATGCAATGTGTGTCTGTGCTTCCACTCCCTCCCCACTCTGATTCTTTTCCTCCCTCCGTTGAGCTGGGATGGGGGAATGCTCAGGTCTTGCTGCGTCAAGGCTTTGTACCTGACCCTTTTCTTGCAGATGTAGAGTGGCTGTTGTACTGTATCTTCTGGTCACTCTTTTAGGAATAGTTGTATTTGCTGTATTTTCAAAATATATATGGTTTTGGGAAGAGATTTTCGCCACCCTACTCACGCTGCCATCTTTTTCCTCTCTCTCCTCCTTTCCTTTTTCAAATTGTTCTGATCCTCTGTTCAGGAGAAAAGACCTGTCTCTTTATTCATCCTCACCAAATTTTTAATTTTTCAGGGTTTTTCTTTTTGAGCCATATTAAGGAAGGGAGAACACAGATACTGATCAAAATGATCTATTTAGTGTTTGGAATGAAGGAATTAGCCAAACTGCCTTGTGAAGAGCCCAGTTCTCTGCACAGGATTCCTCTCATTCAATCATCTCAAATGTGGTCCCCAGACTAGCAACATCATCATCACCTGGGAATTTGTTAAAAATACAAATTCTTGGGCTCATACACAGGGCTGATTCAGAAACTGTGGGGGTGGAATATAGGAATCTCTGTTTTCACAAGTTTTCCAGGTGGTGCTAAATGCATGCTTAAGTTTTAGTAAATTTAGTAAATTCCTCTCAGCAGAATGAAGGACCTGGAAGGCCTTATTCTAAGATTTCTACTATTTTTCTCAACATCACACACACACATACACACAAAAAAATAGTGAAAGTTGGATGAAAATGCAATTAGCATGGCTGTTTATAGAGGGAAACTAAATAATGCAATTTTGCTAGTTCAGATCAGATTTTTCTATTTTGTTCCACAAAATACTTTGGGGTGATTCTAGTAATACATTAACAAGACTAAAAATATGCTGCCATATTATTCATTTATTTATTTTTTGTTCTTTTTTTTTTTTAGGAGAGCAAGGCAGAGGCTTTTATTTAGAGAGAAAATGAAAGGACAGAGCTCCTGGCTTAGCCAGGAGGGGACAGGAGAGCCCTATGCTGCCAACCTACTTAGAGTGTGATGGTAGTTAACATTTATTAAAGAGCACAAAATAATATTCAAATAATTTATGATTCTCTAAGGTTATCTTTGCATTCTAGTATGGAAAAGTTTGAGAAGGAGTGAGACATGGCAGGAATTTGTCTCATCCTTTGGTATTGTTGCTAGAGGGAGAAGTATATACAAGCATTTCTAAATAGTGTTGAAATATGAACACAATTTCTTTTTTTACCCAGCCCATTTCCATAGTAATTTCTCTAAATTCTCTTTCTGTCACGGAATGCTCTTTGATTTGCAGACATGTATTATGTATAACAAAGCAGAGCCTTTCTGAAATTGTTGATTCTAACAAACTTCAAAGTTCTTACCATATGGTGATTGTTGTTTGAATTTATCTAGTGCAACAAGAAACTAAGATAAGAATTCATTCAGCAAAGAACACTATAAAGTATCACTTTATGGAAAGCCGTTAGCTAGGACTGTAAAGTATGAAGTAACATGAGAAATGCAAATAACACCAATATAATTAAACTGTCAAATGTGATAGAGAAATGTATGTGAAAATGCATGTAGCCCCAGTATTCTTTTCTTCTTTCCCCACCCCGTTTTTAAGGCAACAACAAAACAGTTACTTCTGAGACTATTCATAACCTGTCAAGAGAAAAGACTAGAGACTATGTGGCTATGTATCCCTGAAGGAAAATGGTAGTTTCAAAGCACCATTGATGTAAATATTGCCTCTTTTCTATTTTGTGGAATGGGTTGTTATGCTGATAAGTTTGTGTTAAAAACATAATTATCTAAAGCCACTGGCATTAAAGAAACCAGTGTATTTTTGTAACATAATTATCTATGAGATCATTTTAAACATAGGAGACCAGTCTTCTTTCAATGATTGCTTTTTATGTGAAGAAACGAGCACAACAGCAACAAAGAGATATTAAAAAGGAAGTTTGGTATGGTTGTTAGAGATAGTACTAAAAGAGATTCTTGCAGAGTAATACTGCTGTTTCTGCTAAGCTGTGCAAAAATTGGAACAGGTCCAAATATTAATTATCATATATAAACATGCATTCTTACATATGTGCATGCACACACAGAAAACATTTTATTTTGTCAGTTTCATTTTGTTTTATAAATACACAGATTATTTTATATATGAAATGGTAAAATATCTTTACAAACAAAGCAACTTCAATAAAATTACAGTTACATTATTCATAACTGAACAAATACATCAGAAAATGCAAATGACCTTAAAAGAGGGACTTATTCCTAATTAATGGGAATTAAATATTGTTTGTCCAAGAAAAGAGATGAGTTAAAGGGGAAAGGGGAAGTTTAAATAATAATAAATAATGGGGAGAGGAAAAGGATGTGTACATCTGTGACTATGTTATTTGTTTTAAAATAGAAATTTATTTTATAGACCTAAGAGAAAATTTCACTTTATCAAACTGTCAAATGTTTTATGGAATGAATGCAAAATCTATAGTTTCAATTTGTTCACTAGTAAAAACTCCAAATAATAGCTCCTTTTACAAGGTTGTTGTTAATAAGTAAGATACTGTATATATGATACATGATATGTGATATGATTTCATATGATACATGAAAGTGTACATGTAAGGTACTCTGATCTCCAAGTTTTAGAAGAAAACATATCTCAGTATCTCTAGGTATACAAAATGCCCCTAATGCAGCAATATGATATGTGTTTAATAAATGGGATTATTTTAGTTCTGCCTGTTAAATGTAAGAGACATTTATCCAGATCGTATATATTCATCGATTCTATTTAGGTGATAAATGGTGCTGCAGTTTCCAGAAGTAATAATGTAGGCTTTTTTTTTTCACAACAAAAACTGATGATATAAAAAAAAATAGGGAGGAGGAAAGAGATTTCATTACTATATTATGATTAAACAGAACAAAACAAAATGCACAGGACATCTCTGAAAGTTGAGCATATTAAGCTTACCCAAACCTATGAGTTATCCTTGACTACTTTATTTCCTTTATACTTGTCTCCATTTTATTTTCTCACAGTCTACTGCCATTCCATAGTAATGCTGCCTTCATAGCCATCCCGAAACACAGTGGCTCAATAAAACACCCTTGTTCATAAGCAATTTTGTGAAAGTAATTTCTGGTGATGCCAACTGGAATGTATTTTATTTCAAGATATAATGAAATGTTGACTTAATTCTAATCAACACATTGTTACCTGTTATATGAGGACTGGAAATCAGAATAAGAATCTGGGATCCAAATAGGTACATTTAACTAGCTGAGTAAATATTTGTCCTGCCAGTTCACTCATGTGGCTTTTTCTATTTTTACTATTAAGTAAAGGGGAAGCTTGCATCCTCTGAATAAAGTGTGCAGCTTCACCCATGTACACATATTTCATTATCACTCTTCCCACAGGACACAAAGACATAAAGATAAATTGTTTAAACTTACCTATCCAAATAACTCCTACAGTAACTCTTCATATTTACTGAGATTCTGTGGCTCTTCACTGTAGAATAATAGCAGAGTCACTTTTTGAGCTTTTATAGTATTCTAGATCCTCACCACTTGCTATGCATATATTTTCAATGTTGGGAGGACAGAGACAGAAACTTCTCCTAAATGGTATATCTGAAGAT
Source organism: Phataginus tricuspis (assembly GCA_029783875.1). Taxonomy (NCBI): domain Eukaryota; kingdom Metazoa; phylum Chordata; class Mammalia; order Pholidota; family Manidae; genus Phataginus; species Phataginus tricuspis. Next base: position 3,667,195 of record JAQQAC010002701.1, on the reverse strand, counting down.
GTCTGTTAATTTAAGATATGTTCCAAAAACTCCTCGGAAACTGAAATTGTAGTATACTTATTAAACTTACTACTTTTCCTTTCAGACTGATACAAAACTGGTAAGACCCAATTAGTAAGCCGCCAACAATTAATATTTTTCTACAAGTTTTTGAGCTGTATATTGGGTGATATCCCATGTCCCACTGTTACAGGATTATTATGAGCCTAAAACTAGTAACACTAATGAAGCGAAACATACAAAAAATAACAGGATTCTTAGAACTTTCGGACAGTGTATTTGACATGTTAGTGAGGAAATGCTAATTTGACTCGCAAAAAGTCAACCCAGTTTCTGTGCTATCTGTTCATCTTGTCTTCAAAGTGAGTCAAGATCAATAGGATCACAATGTTCATCTAATTCAAATCCAAGATATTGACCTAAAAATAGATAATTCCATTATCCTCATGGCCATGATTTCACTATTGGTGTCACTGGTACTCACTGGGCCTCCCTGGGATTCCTGCTGAAAGGCTGTGATAGCCTTGGTTCCACTCCATCGGGGTTTGCTGAACTCCTCTAAGATGGGTTGCATAAGGACTGCATGGTAATAAAATCAGTGTTATGGAGCAATATGAAAGAAATGTTCACAAAAGGAACTGTGGCATCACAGAGCACTCACTGCGTCAGACAGAATCAGATGGCGCTCCTTGTCTGGGTTCATGCACAATGTTCAGAACAGCAGCTCTTTGCTCTCAGCTCAAGTACAATCTTAATGCTCTTCCTGAACATATGAACATCTTTTGAAGAAGAGTTTGCTTATAGTTGGTGCAAATAGTAAAGAAGAGAAATGCAAGAATTTAGTTAGGCTATTTGCAGAATGTTATGTGGAGAGTTACTTGGTGGATTGCTTTACTATTTGATGGAACATTAAGAGGCACATCAGGAGATTTTGTAAAAATTTGAGGAAGCAAGCTTGAGGAAGTATAGCATTAACCTATGAGGTGAATCATATAATTCCATAAAATATTTTTATGTAACAGAAGAAGGGGTTTCAATTCTGGGGGGCGACTTTGATATTGGCATTTTAAACAATCTCCAAAGAAGTCTGTATACATCAAGGTAATACTTATGTACAACAGCAAAATGTGTCTCCTCAGATTTGTTTTCAATTCCTGCTTTCATGTGGTATGATCTGGCATCCCCCAAATCACAGTCTGTACTCACAGTAACTTCAAAATTGTGAAAGTGGAGGATGTACCCCACTTTCATATTTCTCAATATCGTCTATTGTGTATTCATCATTTTTCCTCTTTTTGCAGATATACTGGAGTTTTGTATTTTAAATTACAGATTTGGAAATAGTAAATGTACTGACTTATGTCCTTAATGAATCAAGCAATTGTTTTCATTTGAATATTTGAGTGGTCCTTCCACGAAAATGTAGCTGGCTGTAAGAAGGGCATGAACGTAAATGTCAAGAGCACTACATTTTTATGTACTTTAAATTTATAATTATTGCTCTAATCTCAAATTTTGAATATACAATTTTTTTTCATAAATATGTTTCTGGGACTAGGTAAAACACTTTTTGTTATTTATTACTTGGCAGCTATTTACTATTTGTGTGGTCTTGGTAGAGTCCTGTATCCCACTGTGAAATTGTGATTGTAGAAGTACTTATTTGACCCGTGTCAGTGTGTGGATTAGTCAAATAATTACGGTGAAGTGCATTTGCAAATTGTATTTAGTATTTTATCAATGATTTAGCCATTACCAGCATTTGTATTGCACTTTGTACTTTTATAAGTTTGTTCACATGTATTTTTTACCTTCTTAATGATTTTATGAAGTGGATGAGATTGAATTTATACAGCCTAAATAGAAAGTATGGTTACTGTTTAATTCCTTATTCATAGAAGACATAAGTAATCTTACAAAAATAGATTTAACAAAATGATAGTCAAAGCAACATTACATGATTTCTAAGGTTACAAAGTTAGTGGTAAACCTAGGCAAGGCCTCAGGTTTTAACTTTTCGTTTAATTTTTTACCAGTATTCCTTCCAGATAGATGATTCTCAAAGGAGGTAACTGCTTTATCCTAAAACCATAAGGAAAGTTGTTAACTGTGACTTAATTTTGATAAAAATTCCTGATAAAAATTTCTCATTTTCATTCTTTCATTCTTCCATTCTAATTTCATTCTTTGATTCCCACAAATACTTGAAAAATATTTTGGGCCCAAATCTCGTTAATGAGCATTAATGATTATCTTTTATGTGAAATGGAAAAATACATAAAAGTTTCTTGATCTATAAATTAGTCAAGATCATATTCCTACTTTACCTGTAAAACACTTTTTTCTCACAAGTTTTAATTTATTGAAACAGTCAGTTCTTCCCAGTGTTGGACAGTAATTTCCAATGACAAATCATATCATAGTATGGTTCCTGTGCTCTTAGATAGCATACAACTTTATGGTGCATAGACAAGGATGTGGTGCGAATCTCATACGCAATATACAGCCCATAAAACACAGATTCTTTAAAATCTTTCTTGACTGCAGGGCAGAGTCTTTCCTTCATTCTCTGGCGGTTCCCTTAATGTAACACAGAAGCTCTGCAGATCTCTAATCAGAAAAAAAAGATCAGTAACAGTCAAATTGTGTTAACTGTTGTTTGCTGAATTATCATCTATTTAACAGCCATAGCATCTGGGACATAATAAAATAGGAAATGGAAAAATTACAGACAAAACATGGTATAGGTCCAGTGTAAAAAAGGCATTTCACTCTAGGCAGGAATTTCACCAAATATAAAGATGACTGGTGTATAGCAAGATTCATGCAAAGGTAGTATATACAGTGCTTTAAGAGTGTCCGAAAGGGAGTCCAAAAATTGCAGGTATAAACAAGCAGGACATGCGCTGTATAGTTAGAAAATACTTGCATTCATTTTCTTTTGATCCATTTTAACCCATTCTGTGGGTAATTATTTTTCTGTCCTTGGGCAGAACCAATACTGCAGATCCAGTACTTTTGTGTGTGTGTGTGTGTGTGTGTGTGTGTGTGTGTGTGTGTGTGTGT
>JAQQAC010002701.1:3570507-3664119 GCA_029783875.1 Phataginus tricuspis | reverse complement strand
TGTGTGTGTGTGTGTGTGTGTGTGTGTGTGTGTGTGTGTGTGTGTGTGTGTTTATGGTGGTGGTGGGGTTCAGTCATAGATAATCAACAATTCTCTGATTACATTAGTTTTATTAAAAATTCCCAGTCTAGTAATTATCATATATAGGTCAGTATAAGAATAAATTATTTCTTATTTCACTTAAATTTAAAGCTTCTTCCCTCTCCCAGCTGTTGCAGGCTAGAGGATGGTAGTGGGAAAGGAAATGGTAGATGTATCCATGTCCCCACTGAGCAATTGTAACTCTCTGTCCCAGTGTCTTGGGTTACGTGAGACTCCTCCAAGACTCCACATAGGAAAAGGAAAGGATATAAGAGGCAAGGAATGGTCTCCATCAACCTGAATCAGTAATTTCTTGGTTTTCTCTAATTATGGCAAGTAGTAATTCTTTTTCTTCTGCCTTCTTCTCCTCCAAAATAGAAACACCTCTGTTGGACATTTCATATCTGCTGTTACTTTCAACAACTTCCTTTGTCTGGTCTTCTAAGACGTGCACCTCAGCCCTGGAACATACTGTAGGACTGCTCCAGCTTTCTTCTGAGCTGTGTTTTTTCTTCAAGCCAGTCCTCTTGAGTGTAATGTAAGATAATGTCAGTCTAGCTTGTTCTTTCTGGCCCTCACTTTCTCACGGCCATAGTATAAACCATTCATTTTTTTACTCCTGCAAATTCTGGAGAAATAAAATCTTTCCTTTTCATTATTCCACTGTGAGAGAAACTGGCTTGTAGCAACCAGTCGCGTCTTTTGCAAAGTTTCTGTTATAAGTCTTTTCCTTCTTTTGATCTTAGCAATATTAAAAAAAATAGAAGGAGTGTTTATTTGTCATGCATGTATTGGAGGGACAAATGCTTTGTGTAGTAGGGAAGGAGATAGAAGTGCTTTCTAGTATAAAAGCTTTCATTATTAAGTTTCTCTGAAAAACAAAATTCTCACTATAGAACAGAGCAGGAATTTTATGGTTCCTTTCACAATTATATAATCCCTCGTGTTACAGATCTTCATTTCCAAAGAATAAAATGTGCCCGTTGCCTTTCACTGAGTGTTCCCGGTAGTATTGTCTGTATCAGTCATGGCACCGCTCACAGGAATAAAAGGTCATTCTGTCAATGAGACCTGGTGCTCTGTGTGCTCCACATGTGCAGCATATCACACTGGAAGGCACGCCCCCCAGGCTTCCAATTAGACTGTATTTGGGTATATGGGATGATATGCAGGGCAGGGAAGGAATATTCAACAGATGTCATTTAAGTAAATACTGGAAATTGAAGAGAATGACCTTAAAATATTGTTATCCAAAAATACTCTAACCAAAAGCACAAATTTCAAGAGTTCTTTTTTTTAAATTAAAAGACTAATAATATATTAATGAATTTTGATTTTTTCCTCCCCACTGAGTACAAAATGAAGTGGGTAGTAAGGAATGTGAAGGAAGGTACACAGGATGTGCAGTAACAGGGGTATGGGTCTCGTTTAAATTTTGGCTCAGTCAGATACAAACCAAGCGACATACTTAACTTAGTTGAACATTGTCTATTTTGTTTACAAGACAAGCAAAATAAGATTAATTTTTAGACTATGGTGAAAATGAATTAAGACAAATGCAAAATTCTTGGAATATTATAAGCATTTAATAAATAGCAGTTATCACCCTCATCATCATCATTTTAAAGTTTCAGAAAGAATATGATTCTGATTTGTGTCTATTATTTTTTTCTACCTATTACTTCTGATTTTGAAGATAATTAATGTTCAACTCTAATGGTAAAAATATTTACAGAATGGAGGCCAAGCAGTGGTTGTACGGAGAGCTGCACTTGTGAAACCTCGGGCAGCAAGGCTAAGAAGTGCTTAAAGAACATTGGACAATAGTTTGAAGAATTCCTTCCTTGGAAAATCATAAAGAATATTTGTATTAGGAGCTATAAGGACTCAAAAACTGTATATTTAGCAAATTGACATTTCAAAGTTTAAAGAAATATTCCCCTCTGAACTGTCAATTTTTATGCCATGAGACGTCACTCCTCTCTTCCTTATGCTTTAGAAGTTAGTGATCAGAAATAACTGATCATTCACCACATTCTTGTGCTGATTTCCAGCCCCAAAACAGCAGATTCAGTAAAATGAATATAAATCTAAGATCTCAATGAAAAGTAAATACGCTTTGCTAATTCTGATTAAATTTCATACCCATTCTTTCCATTGCACAAAGGTTTTTGAGCTTGGGTTACAAAATTTTAAGAAAAACATGTTAATGTACTTCCAAAATAACAGTGGTCTTTGGTATTAAAAACAAAAACAAAAAATCATGGTCTATTTTTCAAGTACCCTTTCTGGTACACTGGTCTCTTTAACTAAACACACTCATAGTTCATGATCAGGAACACTATCTTGGGGAAACAGAATCTCCTGAAACTTGGTAATAACGGATTCAGTAGGAGAAGAATAGCAAACATTAATGATCTCAACTCTACCTAGATATGAAGAACTTGTACTTAATCTTACTGGAACTGATTGTGAGATAATTCTATACAGAAGAAACTTGTTGAGCCACTTGGCTATAATTATATAGCCAAATATATAGTCTGATCATAAAAACATTGAATATATTTGTTCTCTTAAACATATTTCTTTAATATGGGAAAGAACACACAGATGTACTGTGATTACACTGAGAATATATGAATTCAGTCATCCAATTTATTTTAGATAATGTTTTAACTGAGGATTATTTGCCCCAAAAGTAAAACACAAGCAGTTGAAAAGTATATCACTTTAATGATTTTCTGAAATGTTTTCACACAATCGAGATGGGATGATGCATGGAGAGTTAATATTGTGAAAGACTTAATTCTTGAGACATTCAGTGACGGATTCTATTACCAGAGTGACTCTCATGTTGACCAATACAATACAAAGGCTAGATTACAGATGGATTGTTTAGAAAACACCACTTGATTGTTTCATGGGTATAAATCTGTGTCAAAATTTATCAAAATACCTATTTGAATATGTGCCGTTTAGTGTACTTCAATTATATCTCAATAAAGTTAAGGAAAAAGTAAATCACCACCAAGCATAAGACAGAAAAAGATTGGGGAATTATATATAAAGAGGAGAAAGATGTACCTTCTTCCCCAGCACAGGATAAGATGTAATTGAGTCTTAGTTTGGAAGAGGAGAAGAAGGAGTTTGGAAGAATTTTTGGAAAAGCAGATAGTTTAACCACTTCTCCTGCCATTGATAATCTGTGAGGTGGGCAGCAGGGAAGAGAAGAGAAGAGAGGAAATACAAAGGTGAAGTCATTTATGTTTGGGAGATTGAGGGAGTGTACGGTGCTGGGATTTTGCTTCCTGGCTAGCTCTTGAAGAAAGGAATCTTGTAGACATGTCCAGCAACTCTAACACAAGGAGAAAACAAACAGGATGGAAGCATAATGTTCCTAGGAAGCTTCGCTTGGGCCTGAGGTTGCATGGATTGGACATGAATGTTTCTCTGTGCCCAGGTAATGAGGAAGATGGCAGAAGAGGCCGGAGGATGAACTGCCCAGATGTGTGCTCTTTATGTGTAAACACCACTAAGACATCAAAGTAATGGTTATTTTGAGGGATCTGTGAAAATAAAGGTGAGACTGCAGAGATGACTGCCATCCATAAGAGCCAGGGCCAGATACCCACCAAATGGACTACAAGTATTATCAGCTAGATATTACAGTACAGAAACAACTACAGAGCATATGAACCTCACATTCACCTCTACTTCCATCATGTCTGTGGTCAGTAAGCCTCACCTCCCAACCTCAGGAGGAAGGAAGAAAACTAATTCTTAAATTGAACAGTTTTGAAATATGGACTTTTAAGAAATAATCCTAAATGTGCTTTTTATTAAAAAACAACCAAGAAACACTTAAATTTTAAATACGTGGGACTACATCAAACTAAAAAGCTTCTGTACAGCAAAGGAAACCATCAGCAAAACAAAAAGGCATCCTACAGTATGGGAGAATATATTTTTAAGGGGTTAAGGGGTTAACATCCAAAATATATCAAGAACTCACATGACTCAACACCAAAAAACCAAATAACCCAGTTTAAAAATTGGCAGGACCTTAATAGACATCTTTCCAAAGAAGACACACAGATGGCCAACAGGCACAGGAAAAGATGTTCCACATCATTGATCATCAGGGCAATGCAAATCAAAACCACAGTGAGATATCATCTCACACCAGTCAGATGGGCCACTATCCAAAAGACAATAAATAACAAGTATTGGCAAGGATGTGGAGAAAAGGCAATCCTCCTACACTGTTGGTGAGAATGTAAATTGGTGCAGCCACTATGAAAAGCAGTTTGGAGGTTCATCAAAAACAAAAAACTAAAAATACCACTTGACCCAGTAATGCCACTTCTAGGAATTTACCTGAAGAAAACAAAATATGATTTGAAAAGATATATGCACCGCTATGCTTATTGCCACATTATTTACAAGAGTCAAGACATGGAAGCAACCAAAGTGTCCATCAATGGATGAATGGGTAAAGAAATGGCACACATGCACAGTGGAATGTTATTCAACCATAAAAAAGAAAGAAATGCTGCATTTGTGACAGCATGGATAGACCTAGAGGGTATTATGCTAAGTGAAATAAACCAGTTGGAGAAAGACAAATATATTACAGTTTCACTTATATGTGGAATCTAAAAACAAAATGAACAAAATAGCAGTAGACTCCTAGACACTGAGAAGTGACTGGTAGTTACCTTTTTGGAAGGTCGGGGTGGATGGGTGAGGGGGATAAAGAGGCACAAGATCTCAGTCATAATATAAATCAGTCAAGGGATGAAAGTACAACACAGAGAATGTAGCCAATAGTTCTGTCACATTTTTCTATGTTGACAGATAGTAGCTGTACTAGGTTGAGGATTTGATAATGTATATAACTGTTGAATCACTGTGTTGTATATTTTAAACAATTTAATATTGTACATCAATAAAAAAATTAAAAAGAGCACAAATTCTCACTACTGACTTGAATTCCATATAGAGAAATAAAGGGAATCATTCCTGAATTCTGTGGACTATGAAAATTCATGGTTACTAACTTGATCTCAGAAAGAATTGGAGAATAGAGAAAAAATACAAACAAAAAAGCAAAACAAAATAAGCATGAAAGCAAAAAAAACCTCCATTGGTATAGATACTAAAAGAGTTATTCTGTTAGGTGCATCTGTATTAAGCTATATATCTTAACAGTACTATAATTTATAGTAGTAATCTTTCCTTACTAAAACTATATTTTAAATCAAATCTTATACTTCAGTTTGTTTGTAATAAAGAAATGAAATAAAAATAAACTAGATTTCCTGTTTTTCAAACACTGTCAGTAATAAAATTAGTAATAATTTACTACAGTAAAGGTAGTGAAATGATTTGTATGAGAAATATATTATTCATATCTTAGAATTTCATTGGAATTATGCTAAATATTTTGAAAGTAATATTTTGATAATAAATCCTGTTCTTAATTTTGCATATACATTTGCATTTATATGTATATTCAAAGCCCCATGGGTTCATATGTATGGTTTTCTATATGTTTATCTACATAAATATATGAAGATAAATTATTTTTTGAAAGTCTATGTCATGGTATCTTGCATCTTAGTTTTACCTTGGCTCAAGTTTATCAATATTATTTTGAGGCCTAATTTTTTATGTCAGCAAAAGCAAAATCTAATATACTCTAATATGTGAAATTAACATAACAGTCCTTCAATAAGTCTATGCAACAGTTTCAATTCTATGGTAATCTTTTCTTAATCAAAGGTGAGAAATTAGCTGTTTATGTTTTCTTTTTGGCTTAAATTTTCTTCATGTAACCCTGGATTAGTTCACATAAGATTCACAGCTCCTATTCTTTGCTACTATTCAGTTCATTAAGGTTTAAAGCAATTTAGTATTCTCTTAAATCATTCTGTCACTTGGGATTCTTCCCTCATTTCTCACATTTATCCATTAATGTGCAGTCTTTCTAGTATAACAAGTCCTTGGGAAATTCACACTCAAATGTCTCCTTTTCTGTATGTCTCTCAATATGAAAGTTTTATGAAATCTGCCATTGATAAATTAAGGTCTATAGAGGTTGAAATGTTGATGATGACTAAAAAATACTTACATCCAAAAGTCTCTTCTGTGTCCTCTTTATAGAAAATTAGTGAAATCAGTATATCTAACTTCAGAAAATTTATAAAATTTAAATGATCAAAATCCATCCCTACAGCACATATCAATGTTAATGTTTTGTTCTCCTGCCACAATTTTTTCCTTCTTTCTGATGACTGAAATGAGATCCTTCATTGATTATTACTACCAATCATTTAAATAGGATTTTAAAATTTCTCCACCTTCATTATTCTTTTGCTCAGTAGTATCCAGACAGAATTTTCTAATAAAAGAAATATATGTTCCTGTGGCTAAAATATGATCTAATATATACTGAAAACTCACCCAAAAGTGGAAGAAATACAAACTGGAGAGTTATTAAGGGATACTAGGGAACTAGGTCAGAAAAGGTTTTATTTTGTATGAGTGGTGTTATACTCCAAAATCATGCCCAAGGAATCTTCCACTTTTGACTTAATTCCAACCTCTGCCTGGAACACTAGGAACTTCCTGCTTTTATTGGGAACACATCAAGGGCAGAGGATATTTCAGTTGTTTTTGTTCTTGGCTTATAATAGATGTTCCATAAATGTTTAGTGATGAATAAACTGACTTCTGAATGTAGGGAGGCAGTGTGATTACCAAGAGGTCAGGATCTAGGAGTGGTGTAATAGCTTGTTCACCTGGAGTGAGGAGAGAGTTGGGTCACTGAAGGCAAAGCACTTCAACATTTTGCTTGAGGTCAGTGCTGGTTTAAGAAATGACCAGTAAAATTCATTATTTTTGAATTTTTGAGCTTTGAATGAGAATGTTTGTTCTCGGCTAGACTATTAATGTATGGCATTTCAACTAGAGCCTATGGTCTTTTTAAATAATGATGAAAATCCATGACTTACACATTAGAAAATGAAATTATGAGACTTGTACATAATAATGGAGAAGGAAGGGTCTTTCAGACTGTGTTCATTCTTCCATGTGCTGCTTCCATTTTGGAAGTTCATTCACTAAGTCACAGGACACCTCTCTTTCTTTCCATTGGGAGAGATTTTCAGTATCACTAATACAATAATTATTTATAGTTTACTTTAGTAAATATAATTATTTATAGTTTATTTTAGTTTAATTATTTATAGCTTACTATTTTTCAATATTACTGATGCAATAATATAATTAAACACTGCTTACTGTTTGACATACCTTTCATATACATTCTCTTAAACTATATAACAATTCTTTAATGTTCGCAGGACAGGTGATTACCATTTTATGTATTATGAAAATTAGGCTGCAAAATATTAAGAAAATTGACCAAGTTTATATGCTGATAGAAGATTTTAAACTCAAACTAGTCTTCTAGTTCTAAATCCAGTGCTCTTTCCATGATACCAAGATAATTACAGTAATTAAAGAGTTAATTATTAATTGTAGATTGTCCATGAATTAAGCGTTCTCATTCTCCAAATAGTTTCCTAGGATAATCACATGCATGATTCTGACTTTATGTTTGATTTCCTTTCCTACCTCCCCTTTTCCTTCCTCAGATACATTATAATGCAGCTCAATAGCTTAGCTAATGTCTATTAATGGAAGGCAACTATCAAAACATTTATTAAATTATTACTTTTGCTTAAATGAAAATTTATACTGGCAGACATGAATGAATGTAATTCACTTGAGAACTCTTTTAAGAAAAAGTGATTACAGATGACATAGGTAAGGCCCCATTTGTAGTTGTGTACTCTATATAGCTATTAACCTTGAGCACATCAGTACAGAAGTGGATTACTTAAAGAGCAACTAAAAAAGTGAAATAAAATCAGAAAATGTTAGAGGTGGAATATTATAATATCCACATATTTATTTGAGAGCCTACTATGTTCCAGGTTGTGGTGCTAGATAATCATTTAATCTTTGTACTGTCTTTAAAACACAGATACCTCAATATTCCACAAATAATGAAAGTGAATCCGACTGAAGGTATATGACTTTCCCAAAGCCCTCTAGACGGTGTTAGAGTTGTTATACAAATACAGTAAGACTACTTTCATTTTGCTACATTGTATTTTATCATATGATGGAAAGGCATAATTATTTTTTCTGTTATTCACCGAATTTAGGACTATTTCAGAAACTAAATATTTTCTTTTTTCACTCTTTTTTTGAATATAAGCTCTTATCTGTTCTTTACCTTGTATGTTGAAGTTAATATGCCCAAGTAAGGGAAGGTCTACTTTCGTTTGTACTTTTTGCCGTAAACTGTTCTGTGATATTTCATAAGACTGCATTCTTATACTAAATTATACTGAATGAGGAAAACAAATTTATTTTGTCTCTTGCAGAAGAATAACAATAAATACTGATGAAATTACTAGACCTGTCAACTGGCTGCTGAGTAAATATGTGATATATTCATGCCATTTTCTCTCTGAAAGTAGTATTTCTTATTGATTTATGGTTAAGTGTATTACTAATAAGAAACTGCCAAATAAAAACACTTGAGTTGATCATTTAAGAAAATAATCAAGTGAAAATAAGTCACTGAAGCTTCACAATTAATGTAGTCATGGGTGGGTACATTTAAAGTAGAGAGCATACACGCATTTTATTGTTTTACTTGAAGTGATGCAGAATTCATGATACTGACTGAGCTCTGCACCAATGAAACAGAGGCTTCTGGGAGAAAGACACATTTCACACTAGAGTGGTATTTGCGAATTGGAATTGGTGCTACTTTCTGTCAGAGAATTCTGGTCCTAAAGGTTTATCCTTGCCAAAAATATCCCCTACATGATTTCATATCTTGATTTTGAGTTCAGCTTCCTACAGAAGTTTTAAAGCTGCATTTACATAAGATTATTTTATCTTTATTCTTTTAACATTTAGAACAATTCTGAACACAATACCATGGAGTTTTTTTTTTGAACAGAGGAGATGCTCGTACCTACTGGTGATCAGCACGAAGAGGCCCTCCCCTTGCAATTCGTAGTTTGGAGAATTTATTTTAGTATTTCTGTTTCTATCCTTTAGGAAATGTTTGTAACAAACTCATTGCACTTAATAACACTTTGCATAGCTAATCACTGACATTGCCATAGAAGCTAGAATTAAATTTGAAGCAGTAAACAAATTGATCACTTTTATACAAGTATTTTTTTTCATGTTAAAAGTATCTTGCAAATAATTTGAACTTGAAATCTAAACTATGCTTTAATAGGAAGAATGATGGGAGGACAGTAAGCATTTAAGACAAGGCCTGAAAACTACTGCAGTAAAAATCAAAGAATGTTGCGCTTTGATCTTTATCTTCAAAATTATATTAGTGATCAGAAGATAATTTTCTTGGGATTTCTTTCTAGCTGTGGAAAGGAAATTTGCTAGAATTTCTTCTAGCAAAGTGATAAAGAAGCAAGGAGAAAGGCTGTATGTTAATTAACTATTGAGACATTTTAGAAAAGTGCTCACTGTATGCAAAATCATAGTGCTAAGCACGTCATAATCTGGCTGTATCCCAAAGCTCTTTGTGAAGTAATAGTACTCTAGTATGTAGAAAATGAATTTGCACTTAAAAATATTAACTTTTTAATAAACATATAGATAATAACTCATTATAGGAGCAAATTTCAAAGCCAACAGCTATGTCATGACAAACTTTCCCTTCCTTTTAGAGGGCTGCTCTTGACCACACTGTCTTTAGATCAGTCATTCCTCTCCTATGGCGTACACATTTGACGTCCCCTGATCACCATTATTCTGGACTATCCAGTAGACCTCCTTTTGTCTTCAGCCAACATGAGTCCCTCAAGTTTATGGTCTCATTGCTGGCATATTCCAATGCAATGAAAAAAGATTTGTCAAGCAGCCTGAACCTGTCATGGTGTTATGCAGTCACGTCCACACAGATTAAAGTAGGAGAACAGGACTAGGTGAGATGTGTTGACTTGTAGAAAATGGTTATTATGGAAGTGACAACTATGCAGGATGGTGAAGTTCAGCTAATTTAACATCCGTTAAATTGCTGAAAGGCAAGGGATATGCCAGCAGGGATACCCTAAGAATAAAGTATTTTCTGTCCCATTTTGATACCCTGAGACTATATCCTTTATAACACTTTATTCCAGTTCAGTATAATTACCTGATTACTTGTCTATCTCCACCAAGAGACAATAAATTTTTGAAGTTCATGGACTGTGCCTTTGTTCTTTGAATTTCTAGTGTTTCTCACATAATATTATCAAGCATATCAGGGGTTACAAAGGAATTATTATTTAAAAAGTCTTCTTTGCTGGAAAAATTCTTTTATTCTGATTCTTCAGAGCCATTCCTTGTTATTCTACCTGGAGACATGACTTTTGTCAGTAAGTCTGAAACAGAGAGTGTATATTTAATCACTCATATTATGTGTGTATTGAGGATGAGGGATTCTGGGAGGAAAAAGACCTCAATTGACATTTTTAAATAAGTTAAAACCAGAAAAAAACCTAGAAATTTGCTTAGAGCCTGTTTTCCCTATTCTTCCAACAGATTTAGAGTCAGCTAATATCCTGTATTAAATAACTTTCTGCTTAAAAGTTAAAATGTAGAATTGGAAGCAGGGGGAGTGATTATGATGGGCAGGAATTGGATTCAAGAGTAGATTATGATCAGCCAGGTGACCCCTCTGTGTTTCCCTACTTGTTCTCAACCTAATGACTCAGTTTCTCTCTGGGCAACCAGTCTCATTCACTTAGAAACAGGTCACTCATATCTTCCAAAATAAAAATTTTGTTAATTTGAATAAATTCTTCTAAGTGTAAGATTGGGGCCATTTCTTTTTTTTCTTCATGTATTATTGATATACACTCTTATGAAGGTTTCACATGAACAACATTGTGGTTACTAAGGCCTGAATTATCCTCACCAACTTATAGGTAGGTTTTCATATGCTTTTTGACCCATGGGGGATTTAAGCAGCAAAGACCATTCATTCATGATCTCTGAAAATATTACTCTGTATTTGACATGTACAGTGCTACATTCACCTCAACTCTACAAATGAAATGGAGAGGTAGTTTTGCCAAAACTAGAGAATGATTAAAGTTATTGAAAATTTTAAATGAGACCATAATTCTGTTTTTTGTTTTGTTTTTCAGAAAAGACAAAAACTTCATAAATATGTCAGTGGAAAACAATCGACTTTTTTAAAAAAACATTTAACATGCACTTTACAAATCACTGAATATAAGATTTTTAAAAAATATAAAAGATATTTAATCTAACTGCATTGGGCATGAAAAGCAAAGAATAAATTGAAAGGAAGAGTTTTATTTAACTTGTTGCAACATGTTGGTGCCCTGGGAGACTTTTCTATTCAGAAGAGAACCCATTAAAATATATCTGGGTGGAAAAGCAAAATAGGAAGCAGAGATAACTAAAAATCTGTTTCTCATGATTTTGGAATTCAGAAAGCTATTCTTTTTTTCTATTCTCCTCCTTCTTCACCTCCACCTTCTCCTCTTTCATTTCTCTTTAACTTTTAATATGTTCATTCCAATCATCATAAATACTCTAAATTTGATAGATTGTTAAAATCATATTAATCAATATGTATGTATGCAATTACAAGAAGATCCTTCTGTATCTTCACAAAATTGGTGGTTCCCTATGTCAACAAATTTTATCTCTAAGGAAAAATATTATCACATGGTAAGTAAGATCTGAGTTTATGAGATAACTGGTAGTTTATTTTGTCTTTTACTTCTCAGTCTATTTGCTCACTGAGGATCTTGATCTCAGTGTATCCTGTTTAGTATCATAACTTCCCATCTTTAAAAAATAAATGTTTTGGAAGAATTTTGTTGATCTGTATTTTAAAAAACATTTTCTATCTTTTTAAATTGTCATGTAAATCATGAAATATTAAATACCTTGTTTAATTAAATTTATAACTACATCTCTTGAGTATTCCCAGTTATACTTGTATGTCTGCAGTATGCACACAAATATAAAATGCCTGTGATTAAAATAGATTAGTTAATATTGAAAGTATGCCTGCTTATATGTTTTTGCACATTCAATAATTTTAATATATAAGGTGTTAAGTATTGCAGATATGTTTGTACATACATAATACACACACACACACACACACACCTTTGTTTTTGCTGATATTTTCTCTGTCCGTATGGTTTATCCACATGTGAACTTTTCCTTTGATATTTAATTACTATATATTGCCCCTCATCAAGCTTTAAGTTTTTCAAGGGTCTTGTGCTATTCAAATGTTATCACCAGTTTTTAGCAGTATATCTGGCACATAGAAGGAGGTAAATAATGCCAAAGGAAAGCATAGATTTGCACTCCTGTGTAGACTTAATGTAGCAGATCCTCTAAGTAGGCTTGCTCAGCATCTATTGAGAGGGAAGTAAGCAATGTGAGTCACACAAGGGAGATTGTGATCTTCTGGAAGCATCATGACCATGGCACACCATTTCTCTGAGGTAGCTTTGGTGAATTCCTGTTACCCAATCTCAGATGTCATAGGTCCTGAGCAGCTGGGGTGGAGCAGTGGTGTTCTATAGAACAGTTCTATTTTGTGCTTGCACATTAGGCTTCTCCGTATTTCTGGCTATTAGAATACAAATCAAGTTCTTTGGCCCTCTTGGAGATTCCTTCAGCTATTTTATGTTTTTATAGACACTTTAATGCTTAATTGGCTGCATTGAATTCTACTGTTTGAAAATATGAACACTAATCAATAATCTCTAAGAATGCAATAATGTGATGAGAACACATTTTTACATCACGCTAAACTAGAATTATTTTACTTTTAGCTGGAAGATGTAGAAGATGATAGCAGTGTATATGTGAATGCGTGCATGCGTGGTTTATTTTTTGATAAATCCTATGTTGAACAAATTTTAGTTCTAAGGCACATAAATTATTTGGTGTTCATTCCATATATTTTAATTACAAAATATAAATAATGCCTTATATTGTGCTGCATTTTCAGCAATTATTAAGTTCTTTCAGATGCTATTTCATTTGATATTTACAGAAACCTTAAAAAAAGAATGTATTGCCTATGACCTTCCATGCTAATCAGAGGAAAATTCAGACCTAAGTAACAGATGTCCCATTCTTAATTCTTGCCCTCACTAAAGGCTATTTTCTTGGGGCTTAAGTTAAAGTTGGCCATAAGTATGTGAGCAACTGTGGGTAAAATTCCAGAATCTCTCACCTGGCTTTAGGGCTTCTGCATATCAATAGGTGTTTCCAAGGGTTGGAGAGAAGTACATCTCCATATCGATAGGTGGTTACCAGGGCTCGTGAGGGACAGGAGAGGTAGGGTGGAGATTTTTGCTCTGCTGTGGCAGCCAGGTCGAGAGAGACATGGGACAACTACTTATAAATAATAAACGGATTTCTTAAACTTTATTTTTCCCTTTGACTGATTTTGGTTTCAAAGGTATTTTGCCCCGGCATTTCCCCTCCCCACAGTTACAGCAAACATATGGCATTCATCTACTTTTGTTTTTACTTTTATTTAAGGGTCAGAGTTATGGAATCACTATTATTTTCAGCTTGAATGACAGGTAGCCTGTGTACGTTGATTAACTTATTAACAAAATATGACAAGTCATTATCAACTTGTGGAGCCTGCAAGAGCACTACCCGGTTTACTCAGATCTATTTAGTTTTCAGTACATTCCTGAAATATTAAAAAAAAATTCTCATGATTTTCATTTAGACCATCTTATTTTATAGTATAAGAAGAATGTTTTTTAAATCTTGTTTGTTCATTAAGTCTCAGAAAAGGACTGAATTCATTTTCCACTGACAGTGTCTTTACAAGAATTGATGGCATGACATTAAAACTACATTGAAAGGATTTTTACTCATCATTACTACAAAATCATGATAATAAAATACAAGTATGATAATAGAATTCTGTGCTGACCTATGTATTAGGCTCTTCCATGATAATTTGATGAACTTTTTCTAATTCTAAGCTCTAATTTTGCAAAATTTTTCTCTAATTTATGAATATACTGTGTAAATAAATGGAATTATAGAAAATAGAATATGTGGGCAGATGTTATATCTAGTAAACTAGTGTTCTTTTATTCATAAAGCCAAAGGTATTTTTATCAGTAATTCAGGTAATATATGGATACACACCAGTGATTGCCCTTTATTTCTCAAAGTTTCACATTTAAACTTAAACTTTGATCTGAGCAAAGTTAGCTCAGAAAAATACATTTGGTGATTCTGAAGTCACATGCATGTTTTTTAGATCATGCTACTGAATAATTGTCTTCCCTGGTTAATGAGGGGCATTCAGAAGCGCTGATAGTCTCACATCACTAAGATGTGAATGATGCGTTGTCATGGTAATCGCACCAGTCATGACCTGGAGTGTTCAAAGAGTTAATGCCAGCCAGAGAGCAATTAATTACATCCAAAAGAATGTGAAATATTTCCCTTGCTTATAAAGTTTTTTTAAAAGTTTACTTCTGGGACACTATAGAGAAAAAATATGCCATTTATTAAAAACACCAAAGGTCAGATATCCTGAATTGGCATCATGTTAAACAATTTTTTAAAAATCTACAAACATCAGAACTAAATTTGTTATTGTTGATGTGAGTTCAGTCTTTTCCAGAGACTTAACTTTTAATAGATAAGATAAGAATTCTAATGTTTGCACATAGTAATATATAACATAGGTGACACAGGAGGCTTGGTTTAGTCCTAATAAATTCTGGTTAGGTTACACTATCATTTGTCTATTTCAGAGCATTGAAAGGATCTTGATGGTCCATTGTAAATTTTAATTTTAGTATGTTTTACTTCATTTGTAAATAATTGCACACAGGGGCTTATGTCATATGACAAATTAAAGCTCTATAACTAAAGTGAGAGAAGTATTTTAAAGATGTTGCTCCAACTATATTGACCATTTTATTGTAGAGAAATCTTTTATCACTCTGTATTATTGAAATATCATACTCTCATTTAGTTAAATATTTTAGAGAAGAAGGCCACCACCACAATGTTATTTGGCTCACAACAGGACCAGTATATAGGACACTCTAGCACAGGGATGATAATGAGGGTCATTCCTTACTCTAATAGATGTACAGAAGTAAACAGACAAATCTAAAGGGGGGGTTATCTCCTAGGTAGATGAATTGGGGATAGAATGGCATTAACGTTTCAAGGATCATCATAAATACTAAACTTCCATGCTCACCTCTTCTCCACTCAAACTATCACATATTTAAAACATATTCATGTCTCTTACATGGGTCACTAATTTCTGAAAATTAATAATTAAATATATATTTAGTTCCTTTAGTTACAACTTTTGTCTTTTCTTACTAAGTGTGTATCATTGGTAAAAAGTAGCATTTTCTCTCAGGCATTTTTACTTACACTCTCATGAGGGTGTCTGATACTTAAGGGATGATGTGATCAGGTGGCTATTGTTTCTTAGACGGGAACCAGTGTTACTGGAAATATCAGCGTGAGGAATTTGGTGTTGAGGAAGGGATAAAGTGAAGAAGAAATATTGTAGATGACAAAGAAATAATCCACAAGTCTGCCTCGGCTGTGGCTGTCTAAGAAGGAACGACGACTGTGTTCACTGTAGAGTAAATGGACATCCCACCCGACACATACCTATTTCAAACAATATTCAGACTTAATAAAACAAGACTATAAGAACCATAAATAATAGTAAAAGAAAAGAAAAGGAAAAGGAAAATATGTAGGAAAATAAGCAAATTAAATGGACTAGACTTTAAAGAAAATCTCATTAGCTTATTTATTGGCTATTAGAAGTTGCAAAAGCATATAAAAATAGAATTAAGATGGAAAATATAAGGCAATTAAAAGAAACCTTTCCAAACAAGCAAATATTTGATTTAATCCTTGTTCATAATAATAGTTGTGTATCCTTTCAAAATTTGAGGAGACAGTGAAAAAGGAAATAATAATCAATATAGCTAAGAACTTTTGACTCCTTGATGCATTTTTCTTAAAAATCTTCTGAATCATTGATACATTCTAAGAGAATCTGAACTCATCCTGGGCTTCTGTTTTTATACTTGCTTTCAATGAGTTTATTGTTGTGGGTAAAGTGGGGTTCCTATGGCCAGGATCCTCACTGAACTTAAATGTAACTGGCCTGTTGCTATGCTACCGCTTCCACACCTTTAGGCAATAAGCCATTATTGTGTTAATGTAGGGAGTTCCGCCCAGTGCTCGGCCGGAGACTAGGTGGAGGGGCTGCAAGGCTGTAAGAGAGCGGAGCGGAGGCTGGAGTAGTGGCAGAGCCGAGGGACTGACCTGCCACCTGGAAATAAAGTTGGGTATAACCTTTTCACCCCAAGAACCCTTTGCTGTAAATTTCTTTGGTCACAGTGAATCTATAGCGAACTTGCCTGGGGCTAAAGCTCATTTGCAAGACAATTGTAAATCCATAAGGATGCCACAAATGATTATATTTGTGGAAGAAAAATGCTAGCTATTGCTAGTCATCTATACCCTTTCTTTTGCAACTCCTAAATATTTTCTAACCTTTGAACATATTCTTTCTGCTTTCATGAACTTTTAACTATCCTGTTATTTTTAGGTGGTTCTTCAGTTGTTTCTGTTAGTTTTTTGAGTGTAGGGGACATGTGTTCAAAAATTAATATTGAGTGTGTAACATCATATATGACAAATTAGTTCAGAATTAAGACAACTGAAAATAGTATGTTAGTGGAAAAAAAGCAAGACTATTTGAATAGATAAATTTCTTTAAGTAGATATCTCTTGATCATAAGAACTGATTATTACAGAGTTCAACCAACCAAGCAGATGGACAGGTGACAAATGAACACTTAGAGCCATCAGAGAAACTAAGTATGCTTAATGGTAACAAGATCTATTATTTAGCACATCTTAGCCCTCTTTTGAGCCACTGAAGCTAACATGATTTTGTTTTTTTAGTGATTACTTGTTACATGCTTTTACTTGTTAGGTTACTCATCTAAAAATAAAAGCATGGACATATTTGCAAGATACAGAAACAAAGCCACTTCTTTTTCTTATCTACTATGAAGACATTTTTAAAATTTTAATCTAAAGTTATATTCCACCTGTTCTTAAAATAGAAGGATATGTGGAAGCTGTAGGAATTAAGGACTAATTAACTTCAAGAATGTAATAAGTAGTTCAAGTGAGTAATGATACCATATAAGCAATACTACAATTTTTGCAACTATGATTAGCATGTGGTAATAATATACATATTTAAAGCTGACTATGTCATCTTCTTTCCTCAAGCATTTTGCTGTGATTATTTTTAATGTCACTTGAAATTCAATTGGCTTGCTATTCTACTAGCTCAGGATTAAGTTTGAACGTGTTTAATAAAGTTTGTTACTTTAGGCCTTTCAAGAATATATAATTGGATTTGTGTCTGGGAAAAGTAGTAGAAAATGTTATAAGGCATTGCAAAATAATAAGTGCACTTTTACTACTTGAAAAGCAATGTTTTTTGAAATATTAGACAATGATCTATTGTCATGAAAAAGTAAAGATACCCACAAAAATGATCACTTTCTGGCCAAACTGATTGCTTTTAGGAGAGCAGATTCATCTTGCTGTTAGGTTACAAGTGTGAATTATCCTTCCCAAGTCAGTTTTTGTCTCAGATGTTGCAAATGGCTGATTTCATGAAGGTTATATATAGCCCTGGGCTGAGAGCTATAGCTCAATGATTTGGACTTAAAATTTAAAGATACATGACAGTGATTTCTTTAAGATAAACATACCAATATTCATGAGACCAGAAATTACTTTTAATTAAACAGTAATTCATTTGGTGGGTTTTTTATATATAGCTATGAAGTATTAAATGTTTTGACTATCAAAATGGACCTTATTCTAAACAATTAATCCTCACTTTATCTTATGATTATAAAAACAATGCAATTAGATTTAAAAAATATTTATGATATTCCATGTATTGGCTAAGAACTGTGTCAAATCTTAGTATTAATTCAACCCAAAATGTTTATTGAAAGCATACCAGTTAGTTGTAGGTGTTCTGTCCATACTGAGAATACAACAGCATAACTCTGGGGGGAAAATCACAGCACAAAATACCTTTGAAACCAAAATCAGTCAAAGGGAGAAATAAAGTGGGAGAAACACATTTCTCCTGAGTCTCTTGTGGTCTCACTGCAGAAGGCGTCCCACCCAACCTGTCGGTCCATATATGCCCTCACTGGCCCTTGTAATTTCCTATTGATATGTAGATGGACCACCTCTCTCCACCCCTGGAAACACCTATTGATATGCAGATGCACTAAGGCCAGGCAAGAAATTCTGGAAATATTGCAATTTTACCCACAGCCCACACCTCTAAAAGCTCACCTCACAATCTACTTGTTCCCCATCTTCAGCAATGGCCCTGTATGAGAAAACTGGAGCCCTGTAACCAGAGTAATAACATACAATAGCAACAGCAATAAAATCATGATAATCCTCAAGCTGGAGGATTCAGCTAGGTTCAAACTCCTCTGCATATTAAGTCCATAGCTCACCCATCCCACAGGCAGTCAGTAGCTGAACAGCTAGGAGTTCAGAGCAATCACCACACAGCAGCTGCAGCCAGGGGGTGCATCCAGGCCACAAGGACTGTAGAAAAAATAACCTTAAGGGCGATAAGATACATGTTTTAATGACACCAGCATAGGCAAATCTTGTCTATCAGGTAGGATACATGCAAGAGAGTGGTCCTATGATAGGTGAGTGGTCTAGTATACAAGACTTTCACTCCCCTCCCTGTGGGAGCTACAGATGGGTCAATATATAGAGCTATGGGAGGTACATGCACTGGCCATAAAGATAAAATGAAACTTCCCTGTAAGATGCTCTTACCTCCTGGATGTTTTGTGCACACTACCATGATCTTTGGGGGCAATTCTGCTGTTACTCCAGGAATATACATGAGGCCAGCTTTCTAGGCCTTTTCCCCAAGGTGCCAGAAGGGCCAGCCATCCCTGGTCCATGTGTCAAAATGTCCAGGGCCATGTCCACTCAACTGAGTCTTCAGGGTTTAATGCAGTTGGGGCTGGCAGCAGGATGTTGCTGTGCTGACCGTATCCTGGCTTCAAAAACTCCTCTTTGGTTTGCACATACAGTTGTGCAGGAGAGGTAAGCAATGTGTGTTACCATATTCCTAGGGCTCAAGGCTCCATTTTGGGGCTTCTCATTCAAGCTTCGTAACACTGTCCATAAATGAACAGACCAGCCCTATAGGCTATTGGTGTTCAACTTCAGGCCAGACTTCAACAAACCATTGTACTTCTCTATCATGCCTGCTGCAGTAGGGTTATATGATACATGAAACTTCCACTTTATTCCTAATTGCTGAACCCATCCTTGTAATGCATGTCCTGTAAAGTGGGTACCTTGATCGCTCTCAATTACCTGTGGCTGGCCATAGACTGCAAAGAGACAGTCTAGGCCCCTTTTGGTCATTTGCTGATCTGCATGATGTGCAAAGAAAGCAACTGACATGCCAGTAGCCATGTCTAAACAAGCCATGGCATACCAATATCCTTCTCATATGGGCAGAGGCCCAATGTAGTCTATCTGCCACTTGACAAGAGGTACTAGCCCCTTTACTATTGTCCCATGATGCTTTGGGACTCAGTGTAAGTCCCTCTTAGAGCACATAAGGCACTTGTTCTGGGCTCTGCTGACTTCTTCAACGGTCAATGGCAAACCCCCTGATGGGTACAACCCACATTGTTTTTTGCACTGCATGCAACAAATGCTGATGTAACCATTGGGCTACATCAGAGGCAGGCTTTCCTTCTAGCCAACACACCTGGGCCAGTGTGTCTGCTTCATCATTCCGTGGGGATGCCAAGGGCAAATGGCTAGTCACATGATATGCAGTAACAGTCTTAGTCTGACCAGAGGCCCATAAGTCTTGCCACAACTTTTGCCTCCAAAGGAGCAGGTGACCAACCATGCAGTAGGCATGATACCATGTTGGTAGCCACAGGGTCAAGCCCCGATAGAAGGCCCAGGTGTCAGTGCAGACAGGTATAAGGAAAGGCTCCTGGGCGATCATGAGCCATACTGTTTGCAACTCAGCCCAATGGCTATACTTCCCCTCCCCATCCTCCACCTGTATTGTCTCAGTCTTAGGATGAAAAGCCACAACCCTCCACTTAGGGGGCTGCTCACAACTGGTGATGTCTACACCAAGCATCTTCAGGTATAGGGGCTTTTCTCTCCTGTTAATGACTCTCGGCTACCAATGGCTCAAAAGCAAGTTCTTCCTATTTTCCACTGGTATAGGTCACTGGCCCCAATAAGCATTGGAGTTCTCCACTTCATGGGCTAGTAGAGAGGGTGCTACACTGCTGTAAATATGCACCCCATTTGGCCAGTGTAGGCATCTGTGACGCGCCACTCCATGGCATTTGGGTCCAGTCTCACACCCACCCCACAATGGGATAGATGATTATTACCTTGGTCGAAGCTGTTCTGTTGATGGGCTCTGTTAGACAGAAAGGTGTGGTACATGGCAGCCAATCACTTCTCTATTAAAGTGTATCAAACCTCTGCTCTTTTCCATAGTAGTGACCAGAATCCAATAGGTTGGAGTGTCCGTTTAAGCCTCTGCCAAAGGCCCCATCCATAACCTTCAGTTACATGAACATCAAATTCACAGGCCCTTGTTGAAGCCTGTACCACCTTGACTGCTTGCTTAGCAGCAGTAAAAGCAGTGGCACAGGGTTCATCCCAGTCCCACCTGATGCCCTTTTATACCATCTAGTGTGAGGGCTTCAGAATATGTGCCAAGTGTGGAATAAACACTCTCCAGGAGTCCAAAAGACCCAAAACTCTTGTAATACTGCCACAGTGGTAGAGGTAGGGAAAGTCTGGACCTTGTCTATGACTGCTTCAGGAATAACTTCAGTTTTACCTAACCAGACAACCCCCAAGAATTTTACAGACAAAGCAGGTCCCTGAACCTTGGTGCTGTTCACAGCCCATCTTTTTTCTTTAGATGTTGCAGCAGTCTAGGATCTGCCCCTTCTAAATCTGAAAGAGAATTAGATGTGCACATGATGTTATCAATGTAGTGATGCATCATTTGTGGTCTCTTCCATGTGGCCAAATCCTGAGCTACAAGTCCATGACAGATGGAGGGGCAGTGGAGGTATCCCTGTGGAAGGACAGTGAATGTCCACTGCTGACCTTTCCACTTGAAGGCAAACTGTTCCTGACTTTCCTGTGCTATGTCAATAGAGAAGAAAGCATTAGCAAGGTCTACAACATAGTGAGACATCCCTAGTGACAGAGGGTGTCCATAAGGGCTGTTATAGAGGGGACAGCAGCATGAAAAGGGGGTATGACTTTATTCAATTCCCTGCAATCCATAATCATATGCCAGGGGCTGTCTGGCTTTTTCACTGGTCACATTGGAGAATTAAAAGTATTATAAGTGGGCTTTATGATGCCCACCCTCTCCAACTCCTTCAGAGTTTTCCAATTTCATTGTCCCCCCAGACAATTTATACTGCTTAGTATTATTTGTCACCCACCGAGGTGCAGGCAGAGCTACAGGTGGATGCCTGGCATGTCCCCTCAGAACTGCCTTTACCACACATACCAGCAGTGCGAACTCACCTGCAGTGGTCTGTAACCACAGGCCCTGCAGGATATCTATGCTCAAAATATATTCAGGGATGGGAGAAATGTACAAGTATACTCCTTTGGGGGTAAACATGCTATCCCCAGTCGGATCTGGGCTTTCTTCCTTCTAATTGCCTTACTCCTGTAGCCATCTATTATAGCAGGGGTCTCAGGAAAATGCTCAAGGTTGCCATAAATCAGAGAACATTCAGCTCCTGTGTCCACTAGTGCCAGGACACATTGTACATTCACAGGGGCCAATGAATTGCTAATTCTCCATGTGTCCTCCAGTCCCCACCACTTCCCCCAAGGAGAGGACCTTGACCCCCGTCAGTCGAACCGTGATGTCCAATCATCACCCTGTGGGGGTGAGGGCCCTGTTGGAGCCTGAGTACTGTCCCCCAGGAAGTCTTGCAGACATACCAGCCGGACATGGGGCTTTGCCTCTGGATTCCATGTCCTGGACCTCAGCAGCTGAAACTACTGCTCTGACTTTAATTGGTGCCAAAGTTCTATCCTACTGGGCTGTCCATCAAGTTTTTCTTTCACTACGCCAGTCTTTATCAAATCAACCCACATTTGGGTCCTCAAGACCTTCATGGGGCCCTTGCACCTCTCCTTTCTGTCATAGCCAGTACTTCCTTCTGTGCTTTTATTGTTTCAACATCCCCAGATCTGGTAAAGTACAAGTAGCCTCACTTATGGGTTGTTCTATGTGAGGAGCAAGAATAGTCACTAGGGACCCAAAGAGAGATGGGGGAGCTGTATGCAGCACCAGGTTTCTCATTCCTATTGTGAATAACTCCTCATCAGGGCCCTGGCGGTCCATATTATAGATAGCATTTTCATGCATGCCAGCTCCTGTAACACCTGCTGCAGTTCTGCATATGTTTTCTAGCTAGTGGGTAAGCATGGTAAATCACCCTGATTAAGCCAAACTGCCCTGATGGCTGCTATCAGCCAATCCAGAAGCACCTGATTCCCTGAGGCATGACAGGAACTTTGCAGCACTGCTAGAAAGAAGGGTGAGTCATAGGGGAAGCCAGTCTACCCATTTCAGAACCTGACATAAGTGTTTCCCCTCCATATCCCAGAGATGCAAAAGCCATGCAGGCAGAGGTTCAGATGGCTTCTGCTAAAACCTGATGCTTATGTACACCAGCTTATCCTGGGTATAGGGACAGAGCATGGAGTGCTCCACAACATGGGGAGAGGGCAGCTCCGCCCCTGAGGAACCTGTGGGTGTTGCATTTTTATTTTCTTAATTACAACCTGGCAGGACTTTAATACAGTAGCGGCTGGTGCCTTAGGTGGTGGCCTCGGCAGCAGATCAGCCCTTGGCCCTACCCCCTCACCCTCTCCTGACCTGACATCTCTTCTATCATCTCTGGGGGTGAGGGCCCTGCTCTTGCCTCCCCCTCCCCACGGCCTCCTGCAAGGCAGCTTCTCTTGCTGCCTCCTCCCTCTCTGCTAACATATCTGCCAGGAGTGCAACCTATCTTCTCAATAACTGTCTCTCTTTCTCAAGGGCAAGCCATACATCATCGACCAGCTCTTCCAAGCGATGCTGTAATGTGTCTCTGTTCTTCTAAAGTCTCTTAACTCAATAACCCTTTCCAGTTTCTCGAGAAAAAGACACCCCACAATCCCAGCTGCTAAACAGCCCCTCAGGGCCTCTAAGCAGTCTTCTGTCTCATGGAGGGCTGATTTCACAGCTTTCAGTGTCTCCACCCTTCCTCAGTTCTGGGGATGGCCCCACCCCTCTAGGAGGTGCTTTGCCCTAAACCAATTCCCCACTGGGAGCTCCCCAATTGGAAGCCCCACAGATAGCGGTCTCCCAGGTGAAGCAGCACCCTCCAACACTGCAGCCACTGGGGCCTCCCCACCATCCACAGGGGGTGTCCTGGGCATCTCCCCACCATCTCTAGGGCAGCTCACCCAAGGGTCACACCCATGTAGACAGATTTTGGGTTCAGAAATTCTGCTGACTACTTCCGGATGTAACTCCGGGGGGAAAATCTCAGAGCAAAATATCTTTGAAACTGAAATCCGTCAAGGAAGTAATAAAGTGGGAGAAACCCATTTATTGCCTACAAACAGTCATCTGCTTCTTCTCTCCATTGTTTCTCCTGATCTGGCTGCAGAATAAGGGACCCCATCCAACCTCTCCAGTCCAGATGTGCCTTCACTCATTCTTGTAGTTACCTATTGATAGGGAGATGACACTCCTCTCCACTGCTTGGAAATATCTATTGATATGGAGATGCACTAAGGCCAGGTGAGAGATTCTATAAATATTACAATTTTTCCCACAAACAGTAACCAAAATAGACAGTATTTATGAACTTATGATGCTTAAATAAAACAAAACAACTAGAAATTATGACATTTGTTAAATGACATAAGGATGATGAGGAGATAAACAGGGGTTATAAGAAAGTCTTTCCTTATGAGACTGTATTTAAGCTGAGATGTGAATGATGAGAAACAGAGCACAGGGAAGAACATTCCTGCGGGCCCAATGTTTGAAAGGACTTTGCAGATGGGAAACAAAGCCAGGGTGATGGAGGACATTACTGAGAAGCAGAATGGGCAGAGATGGGATTTGAGCGGTGGGCAGTAACCCGCTACTGCAGGGTTCAGACCCATTAATCACAGACCTTAATATACGTTACCTTCTATATATCTCCCCTTAGATATCTCATGGGCTACTTAAGCTCAAAATATCGGAAATGAAACCAAATATTGCCATTTTCCTCCACCTTTGTTCTTTATATCTAAAATGCAATCAATATCTACCTGGGTATCTCACCCCAAGACATTCTTGGAAGTCTTCTCTGTCATTCCCACACGGTTCTCTCTATTCCACTTCTTTGGGCTCCGTCCTCTACTTACCCTGTCCTACTTCATCCCAGTCACTGTGAATGCAATAGTCTCTTACCTATTTTTTTGGTCCCCTCATGGAGGGCAGAGTCAACCAAGCCCCACTCAAACTGATTTGAGTAATAGAGACTGATGACATCACACATGGACTAAAAGAGTACGAAAAGAGTTAGTAACTCACATAATCGGGCTTTCCAAGGAGAGCAGCACAGAGTCCCAAGTATGTATAATGATGATAGGACTTGGTTTTTCCTGCCTTTTCCCCACTGGCTTATTGTTTTACTTGGTTTGCAAGAAGAGACCATGAAATGTTGAAAATTTTGTATTTTTGTACCATAGAAGGAGGGAGGCCACCTTAGGCTTTCTGTCCTGCCTCCTGCATTTCTCATGAGCATTAGTTGAAGCCTTTGTAAAGAACTGGTTAATGAGTACAGATACCTCTTATTTCTGGGCTCTTGAGATTCTAAATTCTCACTCCAGCCTAAACTTGGTCTTTATAAATCTGTTGACAATATTGTTCATGGTGGCTGCTTCCTCCTCCTTGACCATGCCAAAGTTAAAAAATTCATGCTATCCTTCTTCTGACCGCCTTGCTGTCTTTTGGAATTCAGTTTCTAAGTTGCTGTGGTCTTGTATTCTTGATCTCATAGTACAGAATTTTTGATGCCTGATAACACTGAAGTCTTGTTGGTGGAAGAGAGGCGAACTGAGCAGATCATGCTGCTCAGAAAATTCTATGGTTGTAGATGTGTAGGGAGAGATCATGAGGGAAAACCTGGATTGTTTTGTCTATATAGTTATCTTAATGACTATTTTTATGTACTACTAATAAAAGAATGAGGGTAATACTGAATTTCTGTTATTTTATCCAGATAAATTCAACATATAAATTATAAATCAAAACTTTATTAAAAAATGTATTTGCAGTTCACTTGCTACTCATTTAAACTTCAAGAACTAGAAATCTAAAAAAATAAAATGCCTTGTGGAACAGTTCATTCTATTGATATCTCAGGAATTTAGTTGTACTAATGAAATAAACTTACACCAAAAATTGAATTTCCATATTACATTTATATTGTATCATAATATTAAATTTATAGTTAGTAAAATATCATAAATATATAATTATAATTATAGTCATAAACTCATTAAAATGATAGATTGGGTTAATTTCTCACTGAAGTCTGGAAAAAATAAATGTATTCTAAATAGTAAATAAAAGTTTTATTAAAAAACTCATCAACAGTTCACTTCTACTCTTTTCTTATAATGCAGTCTTGAGTCTCTCTGAGTTCTAAGGATTTAGTCATAGACATATCTGATACTTTTTAATGGATTTGAGGGATTTCTCTTCTAAATAATCAACCTAGCAGTTAGTTTCAACTATATTTTGCTGAAGTCCTCACAAATTTGTTCCTTGTTTACAAAGATGTAAAGACCAAATAGAATATATCAACTTAGACACAGGGAATAAAGGCTAATTAAACATAAGAGTTAACACATTTGAGCTGAAAGAGAACATAAGATCATAATTTGTTTCCAAAATAGAGAAGATAATAGCTAAAGTAGTCCTGTATCACTCTACACTTAAAAGGGAAATTGTCAGGACTGCCAGGGAAACTCCTTTGTCATTCCAGCACCATCTTCTTCTAGGATCTATTTCATCTTTTATGGATGGAAAGTATGGTCAACACAGGTGCACCAGGCAGCTATGCTTTCATGTCACAAGCCATCCACCGCCCATCACAGTTTCCTCCTCTTGACTTGAGTTGAAGTCCTGGACCCAATCCTCTTTATTTCTCCATGAAGGCATGGGTAGATAACTGACTATGGGCCAGGTCATATTTCTTTGATAGACTTCAATTCTCTCCAGTAGATCAGGAGTACTCAGTTTTACTGAAAACATGGGGGATAACTTTCTAAAAATTATAACCTAGAAAGGGAGGGTTTGTTTAGGCTGTATATTACACATAGGAGTAGTTCAAGTGGGAAGCATGTTAGACCCTTACTAGGTTGCACCCCTCATAGGCATTGACTAGGTAATACTCATTTCTCCTCAGGTTTTCACCTCAACTGATTCAGGAGAAAACCCTATCCTCTTTTGGCCTTAGGCTAAGATCTACTTTATTTCATCTTCTTAGCAATGAGTATTATGTATTCCAAGGTGAGAATGGCTCAGTTTACCTTTTTCTACCGTCATGGGTGGTGAGTGGGAAGAGGGTTGATGGGCATGAGGGGTTGTGTTGGGGGACTGGTGAGAGCAGGGCCATCCACAGTGAGGGGCTGGGCTCTCCGACCAGAAGAACATTCCAAGGTGGGATTTATTATGTCAGACTGGTTCCCTTCAATATCTGTGATGCCACTAACTGTGAAGTACAGCGTAAACATTCTTCCTTTCAAATGGAAACCGATTTGGTTACACAAAATCATAGATCTACACACAACTGTCCAATCCTACCACAACCCATTTGCACAAATATGCACATCTCCAAAAGAAAACACTGATTTCCCATAAATATACAGCTTTGATATGTCAGTTTTAGTTGGGATAAGCACAGTGTTGTTAATAAACAAAATAATTTTGTATAGTATGACAAACATTTTAGTTCTATTTTATTAGTTATGTATCCATTATAATATATTTTATTTTCTAGCTGTATCGAGATATAATTGACATATAACATTGTGTAACTTTAAAGTATACACAAATCTATTGTGAAATGATTATCACAATATGACACTGGGGATCTTTAGCTTCCAAATACTATCCTCCAGCCAAAATTAGTGCTATACTTCTTGTCCAAAAAGAAGCTATCCCTCTGAACTTGCTTAATCTAGCATGTAGTAATGGAGCACAGTAAGGGAGCCGAATAGGAGCCCTGCTCAGTGACATCTTGTGGTGGGCTTGTGTGGTCTGGGCAGTGCCAGGTGTTCCCATTCGGAGAGGAAGATTCTGACTTTAGCTATGAACTCAGGCCCCCAGAGGCTCTAGTGCAAGTTATAAAGACTTCAGTGACATGGTAAGTGGAAGTAATGTGAGTACAGGATAAAATTAGTGAAAGATCAGATCTGTGGCTCAAATGCAGTGGTTCCTCTAGGTTAAATTGCTGTTTAAGATCAAAATTTTAAAGTAAAGTACTCTTTGTAATATAGGACTGTCTACTGTATCTTTATTAAGGCTAACAACGTCCAAACAAATATAAAGGTATTGCTGATTATAAACAGCTGCATTCTTTTCATTGAAAAAATTATTTTTTAAGATATTGCTTTATTACTTTAATTTTATTTTTTATGTTTAATGTAAGCTTTTTAAATGTAATATTATTGTCTTCTCTGTGTATTTATATTTATGGTTATCTTCTATTTATTCTGAGTGCTACCAGTTTCCCCTTTGTGGTGGTAATAAATTAGTTCAAACATAAAAATGTTATTTAAACAAAAATATTAGATAATAATAAAGGCAAACCAAGATATGACAAAATCATGAATGCGGTTTGACAATTGTATCAATGTGATAAACACTGGCTTTAGAAAGAGAAAGATTTAACTGTGAGGCAGTCTGAGTAGAATTCCACATGTACTTGGAAGAGCACATTACCTGGTTATGCAGGTCAGACCATTCATTATCAGGCTTCTGGGCCTTTCTGAATCAAGACATACAGCCCATTTCAGAGGCATCTACCCAGTCAAGTCCCCACGAGAGTCTGCAAAGCTCCGACATAACCTCTTCTTTGTACCTTGAGTCAGATGTCATTCCTAGCTGTGGTATCTTCAAACTAGTCTTCCAAATGGTCTTGGAAGGAAAAGTCATCGGATAAATTGTACATTTTATTTGGAAAAAATATGCATTTTAGAGAAGAAAGAGTCAAGTTTGAAACTAAATAGCTTTGGGTTTGGATTTCAGAATTTCAGTTTTTTTGTCAACTGTGGGGGAACTTGGGAAAGATTCTCAAATTCTCAGTGTTTTACTGTGCTTCTTAAGTATAAAATTAGAACAGTAATTCCAAGGGAAGTTAGGAATATTAAATGAGAATATATATGTAATGTATGTGTGATATATGTGTATATATATATATATATATATATATATATATAAACGCGCATCATATGTAGTTGGCCCTTGAACATGCCAGGGTTTGACGGCTGACCCCTTGCACTGCTGAAAATCTTTGACTCTCCCAAAATTAACTAATAATATCCTACTGTTGACCAAAAGCCTTACTGATAATTTACAGCTGATTAACACATATTTTGTATATGTATTTCATACTGTGTTATTCCAATAAAGTAAGCTAGAGAAAAGAAATGTTTTTTCTCAAACTGTCACAAGTTTCCAAAAATTTTTCCAATATATTTATTGGAAAAAAATCCACCTGTAAGTGCACCAGCACAGTTGAAACGCGTGTTGTCCAAGGGTCAAATACAAAACATCTGACTTTGTTAACCTGAAAAACAAAGGAGTTGATCTGTTATAGTCATTTTTGTGACAATGGTCTTGAAATACAGCCTTGGAGAAAGAAGGAATTTCCTCATTTGATTCTATAATGAAAAGAGTCAAATGGAATTATCATCAAGTTTCTTTAAGTATGGAAAGGTTGACCCTACCACCCTTATAGTTGAGCTTGAAGGTAAAGGGAAAATATGATGTGGTAGAAATACTTGCCAGAGAGAAGTAGCATGTGAGAGTTCATTGCTTTCTAGCTAGCTGGATTCAGGGAAGGGGTAAAGTAGCAATACTGAGGCTAAGCTAGCAAGATGACACATCTCTAAGGCAAAGGCCTTTGAATGGGGGATGGGTAATGATCCTCTGTAACTTGAGGGAAAACTGAAAGAGAGGAATATGACTGTTCTCTGTGTGCCACAGTGAGTCCTTCAGCAACCTGAGTTTTGTAATACAATGTTACTGCCCAGGAAAATGAGACTTACAGGCTTTCTGGCTCTCTTGAGACCAGCATAGGTTGGACAGGAGATGTAGAATTTCTCATGAGTCATTAAACAGCTACAGAGGTGCTGGTTTCAGAACAAAAAGGCTGCCTTGCTTGCCTGACTTTGCGACTAGAGGCAAAGGCCATGCGTTATGGATTCTATGGAATGGTTTTAAACTACATCCAAAAAATCATATACTAGGACCAAAATGCCTTAACTGTCACTGT
Source organism: Phataginus tricuspis (assembly GCA_029783875.1). Lineage (NCBI taxonomy): Eukaryota > Metazoa > Chordata > Mammalia > Pholidota > Manidae > Phataginus > Phataginus tricuspis. The sequence continues at coordinate 3,634,189 of JAQQAC010002701.1, read as the reverse complement.
TTCTGGGACTCGACCAGGACTATCTTTTAACAGCAGCCTCTGAGACTCCAGAAAACACTCAAGAATTTAAAACCCACTCTTTCTAGCCATTTGAGGTTACATGAGTGACTCTCCTCCCAAACATTAAATTAATGCCATGTCTAAGAAGGTGAGTGAGAAGGGAAGGAAGTCAGAAAAACTGAATATTTACACAAATAAAGACTTCAAACAACCCCAAGTATTTAAAATAGCACTGAGAAAGGGTTGAATTTTGAATTGACCAACTCACATCATGGACGATTTTAGTGTGAAGATACTGAGAAATATTAATTGGCAAGGTTAAGTTTCTTCTCTTCTAAAGGTAGAGAGATGTAAGAAAAAGATGATTAGATTAAAGAAAAATAACATTGCTGTATTTTATTTGCAAATCTGAACAACTGTATGATTAAATTTTGACAACAACTCATGTATATCACTGTGCTAGATTTATAACAATAAAGTGTTAATCTCCTTTACCCTGTACCATGCTTAAAGAACCAAATGAAGGTATTTTAATAAGAAGCTAATATGTTCACAGCTGGTTTCAGAACCAGGTCATAAAGTCTTACCCCTTACATAGCCTACTTATAGTTTTGTTAAGTGCATTAGGGTAAGATTTTATGAATTGGAGAATGATAATAAAATGGGTCTTAACAGTTCCCTGGTATTCTACAAATGCCAATGAACTTTCCACACCAACACCACAGCAACCTTACCATGTTTCTCTGTGTTGTTTCTGGGAAAAGACTTACTCCTTCCTGTTGAAATGAAGGTGAAAAGATTGGAGTCTCTGCAATAATCTTTCACTCATTTATAGAGAGAAGATGTGAAAATGGGGCATCCATTATAAGAAACAGAAAAAACACATCAGGATGATATTTTTTGAGCCACTGATCAAGCTATGTTTAAAGCTAGTTCTGTTGCTGGAATGTTCAGTTATGTGAAATAATGTATTCCCTTTATTGATAAACTGGTTTAAGTCAAGTATTTTTTCATTTCTATCTGAAGCAAATCTGACTGATAACAGACAAAAAGAACCGTGGACAGAGTGAAGGGTCCACAGTGGTAGTTGGGGAAGATGCAAAATTTGAGCCTGGAATATAGTTTTAAGGCCAATATTTCCCCAAAGCTTCCTTATAGCAAGATGGAATTGTTCATGATGTACCTCCAGGAAGGGAACTTAGAGGCTCTGGACATTAATCCTGTTCTTTATCGTCTCATCTAAATTTATACACATTTTATGGCACATTGAAGTTTATAATTTTAAAAGAATAAATGAATCACGTTGGATGACATTTTTGGAAATTAAACAACCTGAGTTTCACTCACCTGTTGTGCTTTGACAAAAAACAAAAGGATAAACATCTTAATTCCATTATTTTCAATCCTGTTATATTTCCTACTCCGACTTACCTAACCTACAAAAAGCACTTAGCTAAGAGATTTATTCTGTATTTGTTTGAGAACATTTTAAGATTAGTTATAAGCAATCACTCTTGGAAGAAGTGGAGGGTGCAACCATATGCTAAACGTTCTGTTTTTCTCCATTAAGGAAGGGAACAGAATAGCCTTTCAGAGTCCTTCATTCTTTCCTCATTTCAGCATTATGTGCTTCCATCCTAGGGGATTTAATAAGAATGCTAATTCAAGAGAATGCTTCCAATTAAGCAGTTGAAGACAAGAAAATGATACAAAACAGTTCAACTCTTCTTAAAGTTAGCTTTCATTTCTTCACTTCTTTCTCTGCGTTAGCTACTTTGTGAATGTCCATGGCTTTACCAGTCATTGAGAAGTGATTCATAAAATTATTTCTGCAGCGCACGGTTCTTTTTTAAATTCCAAGCTGGGATGGCCAGTCACTAATTTTATCTCTTCTTTTAAATGTTTTAAAAGTAATCCAAACTCTGCATGTCTTATTAATTAAATTAAATTAATTTAAATGTGTTTCCATCTTCCTCCCATGACTGGCCATTTCCATTTATTTCTGTTAAACAGTTCAAGAAATTAAGGGATATCTGTGCTACATCCCAATGTTTCATCCATCATAGCTCAAGCTTACCACCTACATATCCCTCAGATTTGTTTAGTTCCCTGTCCTCATGGTAATGAGGGATCTGTACCAAATACAAATCTAGTCATGTTACTCCCCTTACTACCATCCCCTTATCCTACCCATCCTATGCTTAAGATATTCAAAGTCATGCCAGTGTTGCCAGGACAAAGGTCACTATCCTTAAAATTGCCTAGAAATTACTTCATGGTATACTTTGCACTGTCGATATGGTGGTTTGTCACTAGCTATAAGGAAATTTAAATTTGGGTTTATTTTCTGTAGCACCCTCATTAATAACAGTGTTCATATGCTACAATTGTGAGCCTGCGTAACCCAATCCTGTACCTATTTCGGCAGTGTGTAGTATCTCCAAATGTATTCGGGAAGAGATGTGAGAAGCACCAATGTGCTTCTTTTGACTTGTAATCAGTTATCAGAAGGCGAACTAAAGATATGTTGAAAACTACCAAAAATTTTAAACTAAGTGAAAGGCAGAGAAAAGCAATTAAAAAATAATCTTGGAATAAATATCTAATATGGCTATGGTAAAAAGAAATGGATTGGGACTTTTTGGCTTCCCTTTAGGTTACAGAAGGCTAGAAAGTACATCATAATATTAAAATAATGAGAAATAACTGAAATCCTGAAAATGACTATTTCTTGAACTTATCCAAGAACTGAAATCAAAGAGTAACTAACTAACACAGAACCCAAGAAAGACAAGCATCTCTAGGAAAAAAATATGGTGTAGCCGATTTAACTGGGACAGATGCGGTGGGACACTGCTCAGAAGAATTCAGAAAAACCTTTTTACAAATATTAAAGGGCAAATACAGGGTTAAAAGAGAATATGAAACCCCTGGGCCCAGAGACACAAGAGGGAGTTCTCACACCTCACAGAATGTGGGAAAGGACTGGCCAAAGCCCTGAACAAGTGTCCCTCGCGAGGGACTAGGGTGGGGGAGCAGCAGCCACATGAGGAAGGGGGGGCTCTCATGTAGCTGCTTTGCCCCTGTGCCTCCTAAAGAAGAAACTCCTTCGGCTGCGGAGGGAGGGCCCGAACCAGCCATTGTCCTCGGGGCCTCCAGCCAGGGAAGGGCACAGCGCTTCTAGCCACAGGGGTTCGGGCTGGGTCTAGACCTTCAGCAGGGCCACTGAGCAGCCTGGTCCCAAACCCATGGATACAGTCCCAAGATTGAGGCTTAATTTGAAAAAGAGAGAACACCCCTCCTTACTTGCATTCCAGTAATAGGACCCAAGAGCCACGTAACAGGTAACAGGGGTCCACTGCTGGAGAAGAAGCAAGAGAAGAACAACAGCATGGAAAGGTGTCCTTTTCTGATTCATTGAGTATAACCATAGAAGAAAATCTCAGGCCCAGTTCAAGTATCAAAGAGAAGTCTCAGAGCTGAAGAACACAGTAATTGACCTGAAAAAGTACCCTAGAGGGGTTCAGTAGCAGACTAGATGCAGCAGAAGGAAGGATCGTCAACTCGCAGATGAGGCAGTGGAACTCACACAGTCAGAGCAGCCAAAAAAACAAAGAGAAGAAAAGTGAAGGTAGCTTAAGGAACTTGCAAAATAACATCAAACAGACTAACGTTAATATCCTGGAGCTCCCAGAAGAAGAAGAGAGAGAGAATGGGGTGAAATCTTACTTGAGGAAATAATGTCTAAAAACATCCTTAAACTGGGGAAAGAAACAGACATCCAGATAGTGGAACCCCAGAGAGTGCCAAATGAAAGGAACCCAAAGAACCTCACACCAAGACACATTACAGTTTAAATATTAAAGACAAGGAGACATATTAAAAGCAGCTAGAGAAAAACAGCTTGGAACCCCCATAATACTATCAGTAGATTTTTTTCAGAAGAAACTTTGCAAGCTAGAAAGGAGCAGCACAATAAGTTCAAAGAGCTGAAAGAGGAAACAAACAAACCCCCAACCAAGAATACTCTCCCTGGTAAAGATGTTCAAATGTAAGGCGAGAGAGAGAATTCTCCCAACAAGCATAATCCAAAGAAATTCATTACCACTCCACTGGATTTCAAGAAAAGGGACTCTAAGCAGAAAGGAAGGGGCAGGATGAGAACACATATGAAAGCAAAAATGGCACTGAAAAGGTAAATATGTAGTAAAAGTAGTGGACCAATAGTTTATAAAACTAGTATGAAAGTTAAAAGACAAAAGTAGCAACAATAACTATGACAAAGATGTCTAGTCTCACAATTTTTATCTAACATATATTGGAAGTCCTAGCCAGAGCAATCAGTCAAGAAAAAGATATGGGGCATCCAAGTTGGAAAGGAAGAAGTAAAACTGTCTCTGTCTGCAGATGACAGGATATTATCTATAGAAAACCCAAAGACTCCATCAGGAAACTGTTACAGTAAACAAATGCAGTAAAGTTGCACAATACAAAATCAATACACAAAAACCTGGTGCAGTTCTATAGACTAATAATGAATTAACAGAGATATTAAGAAAATAATCCCACCTACAACTGCATTAAAAAGAATAAGAACTTAAGAATAATTTAACTGAGGAGGTGTCATATTGGAAAAACAGACACATAGATCAATGGAACAGAAGGAAAGCCTAGAAGTAAACCCATACATAGATAGTTAATTTACAATGAAGGAGTGAGAATATACAATGGGGAAAGGACACTCTCTTCGATAAACAGTGGTGGAAATACTGGACAGCACATGCGAAAGAATGGACTGGATCACTCTCTTACAGCATACACAAAAGTTAGCTCAAAACAGATTCAAGGCTTGACCATAAGACCTGAAGTCATAAAGCTCATGGAAGAAAACAGGAGGTAAACTCCTTGATATAGATCTTAGTGATGTTTTGAATCAAACAACAAAAATTATGTTTTGAATCAGACAACAAAAGCCAAAGCAATAAAAGCAAAAATAAACAAGTGGTACTACATCAGACTCTAAAGCTGCACCGTAAAGGAAACCATCAACAGAACGAAATGGCAGCCTACTGAATGGGAGAAAATATTTGCAAATCATATATCTCATGATGGCTTAATGTTCATAATATATAAAGAACTCATAAAACTCAACAGCAAAGAAAAAAGAAAAACCCAATCTGATTCAAAGGATCTGAACAGACATTTTTCCAGACATGACATAGACAGTCAACAAATACATGAAAAGATGCTCTACACATTAATCATCAGGGGGATGCAACTCAAAACCATCATGAGATATCACCCCACGCCTGTTAGAAGAGCTGTTATCAAAAGACTAGACATGAAAGGTATTGGTAAATATGGAGAAAAGGGAACTCTGTGCACTGTGATGGGAAGGTTAATTGGTACAGCCAGTAAAGAAAACAGTATAAAATAATGTTTCCTCAAAAAAAAATAAAAACAGAACTACCATATAATTCACCAATTCTACTTCTGGGTATTTGAAGAAAACAAAAACACTATTTCAAAAAGATATATATGCGTTCAGATCATTGCAGCATTATTTATAATAGCTAAGGTATGGAAACAACCTAAGTGTCTATGGATAGAAGAATGGATAAGGAAATTGTAATATATCTAGATACACAGCTACATATAATTATATATATGTACATATATAAATATCTTTATGACTATGAGTTAGGAAAATATTTCTTAGACATGACACTGAAAACAACAAATAGCAATAAATAAAAGTTTATTGAAAGTAAGAAATACTATTTGAAAGAGTAGTAAGGGAAAGAAAAACACAGGTAAGGAGAGAAAATATTTGAAAACTACATATTTGATAAAAAGACTTATGTACACTATATATAAGAACTTTCCAAAATCAATAATAAGAAAGAAAACACCACAATTTAAAGTGGGCAAGAATTTGAACATACATTTTATCAAAGAAGATATAGATAGTAATAAGCACATGGAAAATTCGCAACATCACTAGTCATCAGGAAAACATAAAATAACCCTGGATACTTCTACACACCTACAAGAATAGCTAAATAAACAAAAACTTGACAATGTCAAGAACTGACAAGGATGTAGAATTAATAAATATTTTGAAAATAATATTCATCATAAAGTAAGTTTTCAATAGTAGACAGTTATTTTTATTACCATACGTAGTATTTCTCAAGGTACTAGTTCAGTTTTTCTCAGATATTAAAAAAATACTGATTATAATTTCACTTTTCTTGTTATAACTCAGATAATTAGATATAACATTTACATAGAAATTACATTAGTTCTACCAGTTAATCAGCTTCCTTTAGTGTTTTATAGAAGTAGAAACATTATTTAAAAGACAGGTGGTAGGTTCCCTGGCATTTTAGTCAAATATACTCCATCTATTCCTATCATCAAATATACAAAAATTCCAAGCCTGCTATATGTCAGAACATTTCTATGTCTCTTTTAGTCATGTTGATTTTAACACAAGGGCTTTCATTTGTTTGAATTTTATGCTTGTTTTCTCTTAGTTTAGGATAAGCCTACTGAAACAGATTTCATTAATAGAATTACACCACCTTTATCATCTATGCTTTGGGTTTATGGAGCTTTTCATATAAAATCTAGTGATTTGAAATCATTGTTCTACTAGTAATTTCTGCACACTGTGGGGAATTTAATTGTTATTGTATTCTCCAATAATTTATTCATCAGTGGGAAGTGTTCCTCTAAGAATCTGGATTGAAAGACTGCCTATTTTCTTAGCTGGAATCTAGTAACTAAAATGTGTTTGTGGAGTATCTTAGGGAAAGACCAACAGGGGTGACATTTTAGAAAACACTTGGTAAAGGAAGTGATTTCATGAGCACTTAATTGTAAACTACCTGCTTCACTACATAAATAATTATTTTTGATTGACTACTGAGATGAGGAGAAAGAAAAATTGTCTTGAATATTCATATTCATTTTAAAACATATTCTATACAGGATATTTTCACAGAGATTTTTTGCAGTGACTACATATTAAAAGTGTGTGTGTGTGCATGCACACAGATATATGTATACATATGTAATGCGTAATTATGTAGTAGATTACTATGTAAATACCTGCATAAGAAAGGACACTTTGTTAGGTGCTATGCAGATCTGTAAAGAGATAAAAATATAATATTTATAAAAAGTTTAAAATCTAAGTAACAGAACTTACATATAACCAAATAAAGTACCTTAGGATAAGTGCTGAATTTGTGGTATGGACACAACTTATTCAAGAAGGAGCTTTAAGAAAGCAGAGTTCACTGTAGGATAACACATCAGAAGGGAGGCTGGATTACGTCTGAAAGAATTCCCAGGGATGGGGAATCAGAGGAGGAAGGAAGCAGCACGGTGTCACAGACTAGGCACTGGGGTAAGAATGCAAAGGATGACCCCAGGCCACACGAGTGAAGCTCTATAGCTAGAGCAGCAGGTTAACATATGTTGTAGATGTCGGTTGTGGGCATACAGAATCATCTGAATTCAGTTGTCAGAAAATAAGATTACCATGCTGACAACACTCTTCTCCCATTTACCCTTCTTTTAATACACGGCTGTGGCAATACAAAAGCCAGCTGTGAATCATAGCATCTATTCCACATTTTTCACTGGAACACCTATGCATTTTGTTGTTAAATGGCTTCCCTACCTCTCATTTCTTCCTTAGCTTTGCTCTGTGCTCGAGGGTTGGCATCCTGTCCTGACCCTTGCCACTATCAGTGACTAATTTTAAATCCTTCTCTGACTTATTCATTTCTGCTTCCCGCATGGTCTGGGTAAGAGGAAACCCTGCTGGCCCTGGGCTCAGAGGTTTTTCACTAACTAGTTCTATAGCCAGAGAATCCATCATATCAGACAGACAGGTGATAGTCTATTCAGTCTTGTGTGTCTGTAACTGTGATCTATAGAACTGGATGAGTAAGGAATTATGCAATCCGCATTCAACCTTTATTGCTGCATTTATTTTTAAAAGACAAAGGATAAAGCATAGAGGAATCCTTTGCCATTTTTTAAATGCCAGCCCAGAGGCATCCTCTGCTTCTATTTTATTTTCTAGTCTCTTATTTTCTGCCACACCAAAGTCTACTGACAGGACTACCTTCTTACCACAGCTCATGTTCTCTGCCTGCTCCCATTCCAAGCCATTTCACAAATCATCACCTCTCTCCAAATAGCTTTCTAAATCTTCTTTCCAAAAATATGTCACTAGCTCCTCCAAGAACTTACTGACTACTCCTCTCTCTTTCTGACAGTTTCTAAAAACCTTTCCAAAAAAGTTTGACTAACACTCCATTCATTCCAGCAAATACTTTCACTGCTGCTGTGCCAAAGCCCCAAACTGCCCTCTGCTTTGCCCCCTCCCTGTCTGTAGTTTATCCCGTTACCCAGCCTCAAACCCAGCTGACATCTGCCTTCATAGGCCTGACCACCCTGCCCTGAAGCGATCTCTTCCCCTCCTGAGCTCTTGTAAAATTATTGTCTGAATAATTCATCTGGGAATGAATCATGTTCTGTCTTTTGACATTTCTTTTATAATTGTTTGGTGCTGTTATGTAATTTTTTTTAATTCTTTCTTCACATGATTACATTTCTCTTTCCTCACAAAACAGCACTTACATATTTTATTTTTTCCAAAGTTCCTAGCTCATAGCATTGGAATAAAGGCATTTCATAAATATCGATTGATTTGTGTTGATTTCCACTTTATTAAAACTTGTACAAAGTCATTCCCATCACTTATCATTTTTTTCTCTCCATATCATCACTTTTACTTTTTATTTCACTTGGGGATTATGGGTGGTTAATTTGGTTCCTCATGGAACTCTTTGTGTTTGAATCTATCCCATCTACAAATGGCATGACTCTGAAGAGTGTGACATTAATGAACACAGGGTTGGAACATTAATGATAACAAAGTTTCTCAGTGTAGTTAGATCATGTAGTGAGGTAAAGAGAGGTAGAAGATAATTATGAGGTCTTATGATTAACAACTTAGTGAAAATATACTTGAAAAAGTGTGTAAACTAAAGAGATCCAGCAGAAATTTAAAAGTATCAATGTCTAAAAAAAATAAATATTCTAATATTCAAAGTTACACAATTGTAATAATAGCTGATAGAGGGTTAGCTTTTATAATGTGGATGAAATCCAAAACCAAGACCTGTCATTCTAATATATGTTTTTTTCCTATTGGACAAAGGATGGTCCGTAGACATGGCATATATCAAATCTAGCATGACATCACTGAGTGAGCAATCGAGATAAATGGAGAGAATGACAGCAGAGTTAGGTGATTTCATAATAGGTGATAAACTACCCAAAGTGCTTATAAATGAATTAATGCCATCCTGAATGGAGGATTCTGAAGTCTTTATATGTCTCCTTCATAATCCTTATACTTGTTCACATGTATTCAGTGACTTGGCATCCTGAAAGTTTGTGATTGCCCAGAAGCAAGAAGAGATTGAAAATATAGGTCAAACAACTGGCATGTGTGCCCTAATTTTACAGAAAGAAATATATATATATAATTGCACAGACATGCCTGGGCACAGACATAGTGCATTCATACTAGGAAACTTGATATATACAAAGTCTGCCTCTAGTTCCCTAGTACGAGTTGCACAGACATAGATAGGCTGGAGATGGATGAATGAAGGGTATGATGGGCTGCATAAAAAAGAGACAGAGTTTTATTTGACCAAAGTTCAGTATGAAATGGACTATTGCCTTGAGTTATATGTGCTAAATTAAAACGTTTCCTTTTTTAGTTCTGTTTAATTTGAATCTATTATTTTTGTTTTAAGTTGAATTTATTTATGGGAAATCCACTAGAACACTGATGGTACTTAAAACTGGTCAAATGGGAGATAAGGAAGGAAGTGAAGCTGTGGGTCATTGATCTCTAAAAGGAGAGTACTTTGGACGCCTGCACTCACTGCCTTCAGGTGTTTGAAAATTTGGCACAGAGACGTGGGATTACATTCATTGTGCTGCAGCTCTTGAAGGCACAGCGATAATCAATGAATGGAAATTATGAGGAGCTGGATTTTGGTTAAATATAAAGAAGAACTAATATTTAGAGCCGAAATCAGATGAGATAGCCAGTGGAAGTTCTTACATTCACTGACAAATATCACGCATGGAATCCATTTAACAAAACCTGTTGAGTAAATGACCCTTCAGCTCCCGTCCACATTTACAGCCAGTTCTTGGACCATCCTGGTCTTCAAATGCGTCTTTCATTCGTGAGTCTTACAATGAAACCACAGAAAACCAGTCACATACCTGGTGACGGTGCCGTTTCTTTGTATCACAGAGGCTCCCTATGGATTTTATGAGAAATGTGTGTGTCCAATTTGTGGTTTTACTTTAAAATTGCTTCTATATCCTTTCTCAAATACAGTTTTTTTTAAATTTATGATTATCCACTTACAACCATAAAATGAGAGCAAAAGTAAGATAATTTATCTGAATTGCCTTCTGGAAAATTTTGTTAGATTTTAAAGCTCTGTTCCCCCAACTCAGTTGCATCTGAACTTTAAGAGAATATTATTAAAACCTGGCCTCTTGACTGTTAGATGTCTAGCTGCTACTATTGTAGCTCATGGCCTCATTACTTCACACTATTAATAGGCTTTCTAGTAATGGCTTGACTTCAGTTCTTCCTTGTTAAATTAAATTAACTTTCTCTATAACCACCCTATTGTCATTTAACTATTACTGCAGAATAAATCACCTCAAAATGAATGGCTTAAAATAATAGTCACTTAGTACTTCTTGTGAGTCTACCAGTTGCTCCTGCTCTAGTGACCTGAGATGGGTGGAGAGAGGTTCACACTGGGGCTGCGGTCAGTCCAGGGTCAGCCAGGCAGCACCGTTGGTTTTTGCTGGGTCTGATCACTTATCAGGTGTCTCGGCAGACTTGGCTTTGTTTAGTATGGCCTCCCACCCTTCATCAGGCTCACTTGGGTTTGTTCTCACTGAGGTATCAGGGCTCTAAAAACACAACAGAAGTGTGGAAATCTGCTTAATGTTTAGCTCAGAGCAAGCATGCTGTCACTTTCTTTGCATTTCACTGGCTATAACAAGTTAAAAGGCCAGCCTGTATTCAAGCCCATATTGCAAAGTCATATTGCAAATAATATACTTATGGCAAGGGGGTGGAGAATTGAGGCTGTTTTTGGAAACAATCTATCATATAGATCTCTTGAGAGTATACCAATTCTAAACTAAAGAATTCACAGAGACTTCCAAATGCTTAAATTAAATCAAATCTTAGCTTTCCAACCTGGAGTCAGGTTGGAAATCCAGCATTACTACACAGTCTTCTGAAACAACTTTCAACAATGGGAATGCTCTTCTTCTAGAAAAGTGGCATACTTTGATAGGAAGAAAAGGAGCTATGGACTCAGAAAAGTTGACTATAATTTATTAGTCATGTTAGACATTATGGCCCATAATTTATATTTATGCCTTAGAACTATCTCGTATCTTTTTTATTATTATTTTGTTTTTTTGCTGTATGTCTTATTAGTAACCTGAAATGCATGGTAGGAAAGGTTCTCAGATGGCCCCAATGGTTCCTGACTCCCTAGGTATTCTTGACTGTGTGTAATCCCCTCCTCTTGAATAACACTTCTAGCCAGTAGAGTGCAGTAGTGTTGATCAATACCACTTCCATAACTAGGTTAGAAAAGATTGTGACTTCTGTCTTACAACCAGACTCCCTATTGCTTTCACAGCTCTCAAACTTTGATAAAGCAAGCTGACACATTGTGGAGGCTAAGCTGGCAAGGACCTGAGGGTAGCTTTTGGCCAATATTCAGTAAGGAACTGAGTTCCTCAATTTAGCATCCCATTGGGAACTGAATCTTGCCAATCACCGTCCAATAACATGGATGCAAATCCTTTCTTAATTGAGCCTTAAGATGGCTACAGTCTAAATGACACCTTGGTTGGGAGATCCTGGAACAGAAGACCCAGCTAAGCTGTGCTCAGATTCCTGACCCATAAATGCTGTGAACTAATAAATGTGTATCTTAACTTATTAAGTTTGGGTTTGCTTGTTATACAGCAAAGATAAATAATACAGATTTTATATATTTTGTATTAGAAACTTTCTATTTTCATGAAGAGAAGGGAGTGAGTCTGCCACTCAATTTTAAACTTTCTAAGTATGTGGATAAAAGGCCAATATCCATACACATTTCATAGAATTGTGAAAATTAAATGAGATAACTAATGAATTGTACATAGTATGAAATCATGCAATGAAGTTCATGTCTTCTTTTCCCCTTTCCCTTCATAGTTCCATCTCCAGCAGTTTTTTCTTAATGTTTCTATTTTACAACCAATATATTTCAATGTATTTTTTAATGACAACTAAAGAAAGATAAAATACAGGTAGAGGGTGACAAAATTGAGTAAATTATTTTTTATGTACTTTTATGAAGGATGGCAAATTATTTGTCTTAGCCTGGGCCCACCTGAAAGTCAAGCCTGAAGCAAAGACTTGTATGTGTACACTTCCTTAAGGGGTAAGTGACAGGGAAGCCAGGTGATAGTGTGTTACTGAGCTGGGTCCACCAAGTGAGACAATCTTCTTTTCGATCTAGCAGGCAGGGGCTGCTGGAGGACAAGGATGGGAGAAGGATTTATTTGCAAGCTTTGGCCCCCACTGGTCTAGGTTTTGCCCCATGGAGCACTAACTCATCCCCGTACATGCACACACATCCACACACACACTCGTGCAGAGTACCAGGAATCCTGTGGCCCCTAAGCTTAGGCACCAACAAAGAGGCCTCAGGGCTGGAGGTAAGAGGCGAGAAGTCTGGGCATGATCAGACACTCTTAGAGGGCACCCCAGTCAGGAACCATGCCAGAGGAGAGGCCTCATTGGTGCCTGGGTTGAAACTAAAGGTAGGAGAGCTGAGAGGACCCAGGACATAACAATATGTACGTAGGTCAAGAAAAGCAAGAGCTAGAGAGACAATTTTCTGGAAAGGATGTGCTATGGACTGAATTCCTGTGGCTCTTGAGATTCATATGTTGACACCCAATCCCCAGTATGATGCTATTAGGAGGTGGAGCCTTGGGTGGTGATTAGGTCTTCAGAGGGTTTAGTGCCTTTATACAAGAGAGCTCCTTCGCTCATCTGCCGTGTGATGACACAGTGAGAGGTAGGAACCAGGGGGCGGGCTCTCACCAGACACCACGTCTGCCAGGTGCCTTCATCCTGGGCTTCCAGCCTCCCAAAATGTGAGAAGTAAATTTCTGTTATTTGAAAGCCACCCAGTCTACAATATTTCATTACTGCAGCGCAAACAGACTAAGACAACTTGTTAAAACAACCCAGTTGCCCGTAAGGAGAAGCAAGGATGAATTATAGAAAGGCTGTAAAGACAGAAAAAGGGTTTTGCTAGAGATAGGTTAAAAAAAATTAAAAATGAAACATCAATCACTGTTAGGATTGGGGGCGAGGAGATCAGAATGTACATATAGTCCAAAGGACACACATGCTCTTTGTGCATACGGGAGCAAGACATCTTGGAAGAGGAGGAAAAATTGACATAAATCTGGAAAATAATACAAAATTAAATATACATAGCCTTCTCAGCTAAAATTAATGAGGGACCTAACTGCTACTAATATCTGAAGGGTGTTAACAGGAAGAAGGGAGCATAATTACTTAGCACTATACCAGTAAACATAATTAGGAATAATAGTATGCAATTAAGAAAAGAAAAATTTAGTCACAACATCGTGAAAGTTCCTCTGTGCTAGTGACATCTATTAAACCATGGCACCGTTTTTCCAAGCAGTTGAGAAGAGTTCTGCTCCCTGAAGCACACAGAATAAATGAAACTAGCGACTCAAAGAACACCTTGTAGTGTCAACAACAACGAAAAGTTGCTGAAGAAGCTTGCATGGGTCTGTATCACTGATTTTATGGGTTTCTTTGAATTGGGGGCTTAGAGAGGAACATAAAGTACCATGGTTTCTTTTCTTAACGTGTTGTTATTTGCTGGGCACGACCTTACTGTTTGCATATCTATGAAAAAAAAAAGTATTAGCCATTCACATGTCTGTGTCCATCGCAGTCCGAGCCTTTGAAGTCTTTTCTGTACTTCTAAGGTGAAAAGCGACAATGGAAACAGCATTCTTAGGACAATTAGGGTGTTTAGCATTCTTTTCTTCCATCTAAAACATCTTGGTGAACTTCTTTTAAAAACAGATGAGGATTAAGGAGCGCTCTATTGCTGGATAAGAGAAGGGCAAATGAGGGTGACTGCTCTCAGCTTCCAGATTCCAAAGTGGTTTCCCCAAAAGCGGCAAAAGAATACAGGAATGAGAGGCCTGTTAGAGAGACCTCAGGTTGTTAAATGGGGAACTAATGGTAGAGAGAAAAAGGGAACTGAATGGTAATTTTTTTATAGTCTACTTTAAAAAATGCCAATGTTCCAATTCAGTCTTGATGCTTTAATAACTCATAAGACATTTAAGCTTTTGCAGTGAGTGTGCACATTTGAGGAACAGCAATCGGCTGCAAATGTAAATACTTTGACTGATTAGTATGGCAATGGCCCTTCCTCCCCACTTCCTTTTGTGATGCTGACAAGAGAGTGACCTGATAGATGCATGAATTATGTATTTTCAGAAGACAGAGCTGTTAGAAATTGAAGAACAGAATGCTTATTTTATATTGTCTTGTGCTCTTTCTACAATAGGTACCTGCTTAAATTGGCTGTGTTTAATTTATGAGAGCTGCCATCTCTCTGTTCAATCTCCAGGGCACAAAAATTTGTTCTTTACACCTTTATTTCCAAGTATTTTGGGATATTTCAGGAAAACCAGCTAATCTGTGCCTCCTCAAAGGAGTGAAAAGCAATCAGAATTAATTATGACTTGGGTAACACTGAAAAGTATATTTCCTACTCAAATGCCTTTTGTGTCTAGTATGTGTTAATGTTTAAATTCTCCATCTTAAAATCAATTATTTTAGTAAAGGCAATTTTGCTTGTGTATCCATCTAATACCCAAATATGTTGTGGTTAATAATATTTATCTCATGGGATTCTAGTAAAGATTACATTGAATCACTTACTGTCTGTAAAGGGCTTAGCATAGTCCTTGAAACATAGTAAGGAATCAAAAAACACTAGTTATTTTATTATTATTATTATAAGTACTATGTTTATAATTCTGACTATCATTATTACATTACTTGTATAAGGGAAAAAACTCATATTGTTTTAATGCAACAGCAATCGTTGACTTGACAATAGGACCCTGAGAAATAGGAGACAAGATAGGACAGTTTTCCCGAGGATGCCTGAGAACAGTTTGGAAAGCCAGGGAGGCTGGTGAGTGCTTAGCCAGCAGCTGGCCTGGGAGGATGAATTAGCTCAACAAAAACCTAGCCTGATTCCAGCATCTGGGTTCCATGATGCCACCTTCTGAACAAGGCCATTTCCTACTGTTACTTTGTAGTATAAATATTTCCTGTCTTTCCCCTGTATCCCCCAAAATACACACACATATCTGTTCTTGTGAATATACAGACGTTACAGGTTGGGGATTTCTTTCTACAAGATTTTTGTCATGGTGCTGTTGGGCCATCTGTGCCAAGCCTAAGCTGTAAGGTAATGAAAACTTAAGGGATCATATATATTCCGCTCCTCTGCCTGTGAGTTTTGCCATGTGTACCACACGGGGTGAGCAGTGTGGATCCATGGATGCTTTCAGTACAGGCTGGGTGGGCAGATACCTCATTAAGAAAAGAATACAGGCTCTTGGGTAACTCAGGAGCATTGTACTCTACAGGAAAAAAGAGTGGACGGTGGAAAGGACTCAGAAAATGGAAATGATTAACTTTGTATAAAAATCACAGTTTTATTTGGCCCTTGTTACAAATAACATTAAATCTTTACTCACTTTCTCTTTTCTTCTGATCTGTGTTCTGCTGCAGTTTGTTATTTTCTATGCCCTTTAGTTTAGTTGTCAAACATTAAAAAGTTGAATTAATACTTAGTTCTTCTGATCAAAATGTTATTATAGACATTTAAAATAGAGGTATATATTACTGTTATCCATTTCTCATTAGAAATTAATTACCTACCACTAATTATGAATGAAGGATACAATATTAAATAAAACCTTAAATGTAATGAAGTTATATTAAATAAGAAATAAGAAAATGTCCAAAGAGTACTTCCTCAGAAAATGTTTAAATAAAAAAAAGAGATGATATCAGACACATTAAAGAAAGTATGTTTGATATACAGGGAGGAAATCTTTATTTCTAAAAGAAATCAGTAAAACAGAAAATATGTAGAGAAATAAAACCATTCCTATATGACATTGAAGAATGCCCATCTCTTAACAGCAAATATAAAAAATAAGTAGGTCATAAAGATGAGAATGTAAAATACTATGATATTGCTTCTTATCTTTAAATGAAATCCTAATTTGACTCTAGCACAAGGAAAGAGAATGAATATGGTATGTTTTCCCATGTGAGCTGTCAGAATGATAAAACTGAATGTACTCTAAATCAGCTTTTCCATGGACAGCTGGTTCATCATCATTAGTGTGTATATCCTTATTAATATCCAGGCCACTGAACTATGTAAGAACTAGATTGTTGCTCTTTGAAATTTAACACTACTCCAATCAAAGGTCTATACAGTAATATCATGTTATAATGAACAAAGAAATACTATTTGTCTTTACTGGTTTCTTCTACAAGGGAAAAATATTTTGTTACACCATTATGCTTTAAAAATATTCTTAATAGCATAGAGTATGCCTATTTAGAAGCCTGCAGATCTGTGTATTTCTTATTCATTGAGTCCATGAGGAGCTCAACATGCTGTTTGATTTGGAACGCTTTCTCAGCTGGTGAAGTGGCCAGCCGTAGAGCAGAGGTCCTTTTATTTTCAAGTAAACTATATTAAAATGACTAACCACAGGTTTGAGTTTCTGTCTAGGAGTTTAGTCATGTTTCTTGTGGTCCTTATTAGACTATATTCGGAAGTTAAAAAAATCATGTGAAAGGAGCTTAAGTGATCAAGTCCAACATTCATAACAAATCTGGAAATTAAAGCAAAGACAATTAAATGAATTACTGAAGGATACAAAGCAGAACTAGGACAAGAATTTAGACCAAAAGCCCAGGACCCTCCCTAATACCATAGTGGATTCAGGAACATGAAAACCTTTTCTGATGGCTCTTACCAACATGCCCATATGATTTCCCCAATATCGGTATAAAATTTCTGGCATCTGGACTATAAAATCAAAGGGATATTTCTCATCCAAATGCTTTTTCAGTCTTACTTCCTATTCTTGGGTTACAGAGCGATATGCTTTTCAACCTTTAAAGATATCCAAATACTGGACTCTATTCTCTTGAATCTCTGCTGTCAAATCAGGATCTCTTTCTTGAGTTCATCTCATTACTGTAATATCTGAATTTAAGAAGCAAGGAATAAATTGAATCCATAATATTATAGGTTTTTCTAACTACCTCTCAAAGTAATGGTCTGTTTTCAGAGTTCCTGGAGTTTTATCTAATGTTTTAGCATAGCTTATGAGTGCCCTCCGACCTTCCTGCCTGCTGAGGCTATTTTCCTATGAACTCAACCTGATACCGCCCAACCCTCTCCACAGCTGTGTCTGTGTTTTTCAAGTTTTTTTTATTTCAGCAGCTCAATTCAGATTCCCAAGTTTTGTGCCACATACATGCTCCCATCATTTTTATAATAAAATCAAATAAAAACTATAAGTTAAAGAAAACCATATTTACAATAACTTAAACACAATGGATTTCTCACAAGATAGCCAAAAGTGGTTGGTTGGGGTTGTCAAAGTAAAAATTGCACCAAAGTTTAATAATGGTAAAGAAAACTTTGTCAAGACTATTGCAATAGAGAAAAAGACTGAACTCAACTCCACTGGAACAAATGGTGGGAAAGTTTTTCAGCACTAGGCTTAGCTAGTGAAGAGTATTTGAGGATGCTGGGGGGAGGCTGATCAATGGGATGTGTTGAGCACTTTGAGTTATTCCTGAGTTTGCAAATGATTTTCTCTGAGATTAGACTATCTGTGTTTGCTAATAGGTCACCCAATGAAATTAGGCTTTCACTTTCCCACAGAGACTGGGAGATGGGAGTGTTATTTTCCATCTTTATATTTCAAACATATGGTTCCCAGATCCTTGAGAAAGATATTTCCTGAGTAATAAAACTGGAAGGAGTCTGGATGCAGATTCACATACATTTCAAAGGAGCAAAAAAAGAATTTACACAGCTTCCAAGATAGAGCTTCATTACCACCTGAAGGGGAAAGAGCAGAGAGAATGGCACATGCCAGGATTCCTTTGCCAGAATGGGGCAGGGCACCTTGGCTCACAATGCGCTCACAGCAACTGCACTATGTGACTCTTTTATCTTGAAAGACAGCTAACAAGACTGGGGTGTTGCTCTGATATGAGGGAAGAGGGAACATAGATTTTGGTGAATAGCAGCAGGTTTTGCCACAGCTGACTGTTTACCAGGATCATGACAAATCAATAACTAGATATGATGCCGGGGTTCTTGTTCACGAAGCCAAAGAATGAGCTTCATAAACACCCAAGGTAGGAGAGCAAGGTACAGGCTTTTATTTAGAAATAAAGTGATAGGACAGAGCTCCCAGCTCATGGCCAGGAGGGGACAAGAGAGCCGGGTGTGGTGCATTGTCTAGGGGTTTTATAGGCAAATGAGGATTTTTCAAGAACATGAAAAAAAAAGGTTTAGGGGTGTGGACTTGTACCACCTGCCCTGCCCTCAAGGTGGGCTGGGTTGTTCTCTGCTTGCTAGGGCTGTTTACAGTAAAGTCACGGGTTAAGCTGTGATACCCTTCCCTATTTGCGAAACACTCAAGCATTCTAGGCCAAGTTGCTCCTGGCCTTTTGACCTGTAACTGACCTCACTGAAGATGCCTATATTCTTAGTCTGGTTTCTTGATCCTAGAGGATTAGTGTGACCTTGACTTTGCATAACGCTTAACACAGAGTTTCAAAAGGGACTTCTTTGCCCATTGTTATATTACTGACTGTAAATATCCCACCCTGGTTTTTCCGGAGGCCCTCACCCTGCTCTGACTACACCCACGGTCCCTGGCTCAGATATACGATATTATTTAAATACTGTGACAACAACCTGAGAAGAATTAGAGTAATTAGTAAGTTGCTCAAGGTTAGCTATGTAATCAATAGCAGAATAAAGATCCCAATTAGAGCTTTATGACTAAATAGTTCATGACCTTCACCACTATACACACACACACACACACACACACAAGCAGAGAAACAGAGAGAGAAAAGCTGAGAATGTCTATGTGTGGAGATATATGGAGAGTGAAAGAGAGAGAGAAAAGTTTTCCATTTGATTGTTTGTCCCTCACAGTAAATGCCCATATGGTATAATATGAATGACATTACTATTGATTTCACATTCTATTATAGTTTTCCTTCAATTTTTCCCCAACACAATCTTACCTTCCTAAATGCTTTTCTCCCTATCCCCCTTCCCATTATCTCATGATATTTAGTTTCAGATTACCCCAACTTTATTTCAATACTATCATTTTAGTACATTTTTCAACTCAAAGTAATAAATCTTCAGCAAACTAGGCATTCTATGCAAAAGACAAAAGGGATATAATTTTTGGAACATGAATCCCAAGCTTGCATATTTAATCTGTTTTATTCAAAAGACTTTCATCACTGAAAAATAGAGGAGGACATAGAAAAGGACAGAAGGAAAAGAAAAAGGAAGAAATACTTAAAAAGCCAGGGCAAAAAGCAATCAAGAAGGCAGAATGAAAGAAAAAAAGAGAAAAGTTATGAGTTAGATGAAGAGAATTCAAAAAAGGAAGAAACAGTTCCATTTGGACTCTGCTGTAAATCTCTAGTAAATTAAAAATTTGAAAATGAAAAGTTCAATGTTTTGAGGATTATTTAACCTTATAAACAAAGATGAAAGATGCTAAATTACTCTGAAGAGAGAAAGAGACACACTTTCCAGTTTTTCCCTTTTGAACTTCGCTTTGGTCATATTTTATGTAGTAGACTGAGGTCCAGCAATCAAAGTGTACAGGCCCTTTCTAAACTGAGTAAGGCTGTGCTGTATAATTCAAGATAAGGTATGTTTTTATGTCAAACCACAAGTATTGCTCAATTTTGCTGTGTCTGGGATTGATTTTACATATGGCTTGGAGATACTTGAGCTCAAGTGATAAGGATAAACACAACAAGCTGTTAATTTAAACCACAGGCTATAACTATCGATTGATCTATCTATACAATACACACACACTTGCTCAGTTATTTTTAATTCTAATTCCTGCTATAGAATGTAAGTTTGTTTTTGGCAATAACGTGAATCTATATTTACAGAATCCCATGCAGTAGAACACTATGAAAGTATGTTTCAAGGTCAACCTAAAAAGTAGTATCAATGAAATATCAATAAAGATAATTGCAGTATGAAAATACTTCACATAGAAATTATGACTCAGATTTTATAAATATGTGTGTGCACTCATGCAAAAGTAAATATTGATCAAACCCTGTGTTAGATGATGAAGGAACAGTGGCAACCAGAACGGACAAAATCTTTATGGAGTTTTTATTCTAGTCCACATATAATTATATTCCTATGCTTTAAAAAATACACATCTATTTAAGAGAAATAATATTAAATTTGGTTATTTATCAAGTATGTTATACTTTGTGTCTTGTAAGAACCTACTGCAGTGAAAATGATGAGAAAATAACCAGTTGGGATAAAAAAACAGGAAAGACAGCAAAGGAGTTTAAATCTCAACTGCGTTTTCTGAAAGGATGGAAGAGTGGTATTTGAATGAAGTAAAAACAAATGTGTTTTCCATGTCAGGGGTGAAACATGGGGGCTTTATGGTGGGGGGCAGGGGTTGGAAAATGTTCCTGTAGAATCCCTGAAGGCCTCCGCGCTTAGAGGAACTAGGTGGTGTAGAAGGCAGAAGGAAAGAGCAACACTGAAAATAAGTGGCTCTTTGGAAGTTGATAAACAGAAACCCTTGATCCCCAATGTCTTCCGTTCTCCCCTCTGCCTCCCAGAGAGAGGAGCTTTATTCTTTGGAGAAATTGGAGCAGAGATGTTTTCATCCTATGGGCATGGGGCCTGGTAGAAAGCAGAGGTGAAAGTAATGGTGAAAATAGGAGGAATAGGTGGATATCTTCAAGCAGGACTATGGGATCACTCTGTCCTGTTTTTGCTTCTCAGAGAAAACATGGTTATAAAGGGCTCACCCATTTCCCTAGGGGAGTAAATGCTTCTTTGATGAATCTTAATTGCTCAGTGAAAAGACCTATAGCATTTGTGGGTGTCCCAGTTTTCCAGGATTGCTCACTGTCGAGTTGTGGATAGGAATCAGGATAAGGCTCTCCTCTTACATTATGCTACACTTAATTTCATAATGAAGATGTTGGGCTAGATATCTTTCAGGTCTTATACTTTATATTCTGTTTTCTGAATAGAGAGTGAGCATACAGAGACTGTGCATGAAAAAAACTGAATTTAAGCACAAATGAAACAATTCTGTATTCTTCCTCAACTGTAAGTTATGAATTAAACTGGAATTCAGGATTTCAACTTTTATTACAGGCATTTGCCTTTAGAATTGGAATAGAGAGGTACCTTCGAAGAAATAGTTCTGAAGTTGGAGATACCTTGTCTTTTTAAAAAACTGTCCACATTCAGAGTTCTGAAGCTCCATCACGAAGGTCTGTAGAATAGAGTGAAACTTAGCAAGCAGCTGCTCCTGATTAAAAATGCAAAGGAAAAGAGGGTATAAGATTAGAAAATATTCTGATTTCCTGACCAAATGTGGTTATATGTTTGGCTTAATTTTTTTTTGTTTTCTGGATATTTAAATGTTTCTCTGAACACTCTTTAATAAAATGCAAATGGTGTATTTCTTTTCCCATTAGTTAATTCTCTCTTCTACCCCTGAGGCATGTAGTGTATTATTAGTTAAAAATATTTTGATTAAAGCAAGAAGCAATTTTCACAAAAAATTCCATACAGGTTGTCACTGAAAAAATAGCTTGCTTTCCAAAATATTATGAACAATCTTCCCCTAGCTAGAACATTTTTCCAGTTATGACAGAATGAGCGTAGTTTTTAGAACTTAAACTGACCCTTAATTTTTTCCAAATTTTGAGAATTAGGGCGAGGGAAAACTCTTGTATAATATATTGCTGTGAAAGAGAAGCTCTTAGTTTTAGCTTTTTGGTCATTTTAATTGGCACTCATCTTAGTCACAGCTACACACCCTCACAATCAGAACCTTGTGTAATGAGAAATTCTCTGGTTGACTCCAATACCTTGTCTGAGCAAATCACATAAATTAGCAGCTCATTTGAAAGCTTTCTTTATGAAGACTCTGTGGCAAAAATTGTCATTCTGGCGTAAACAAACTCTCCTACATATGATGACTCAGATGTAGTCCTAGATGACATGCTGTGTTCTCTACAGCTTTCATTTTTTAAAAAGCCCCAACCTAGTTGATGGTTAACAGCAGAATCCTTAATTGTTCTTCAGAGAGATATGAAATAGAAGATGTTTCTTTGATCTATCAAAACTTCTGTTTCTTATCAAGGCTATAAATATAACCTCAGGTTCTTTTCAAAAGCTAATATAGAACTTGTTTTTGTAAGAGACTTTTATTTATCACATTGCTACTAATTTATTAATTTCAAGTGTCAATAGGTAACATTAAATAAAACTAGGGTCCAATTGTATTATTTGACTTATTTCTCATATATTTCTTCTTTCTAGAGCCTAATTTTATAAATAATGCATATTAAGCTTATAAAACCCATTTTAAGAGGTGACTTCTTTGCGTGTTTAGCAACACATCATTCTTGACAATTTCTCTTTGCTGTAATCCATTTCCCCCTTGCTTTGTATACATGGTTAAAAT
Source organism: Phataginus tricuspis (assembly GCA_029783875.1). Lineage (NCBI taxonomy): Eukaryota > Metazoa > Chordata > Mammalia > Pholidota > Manidae > Phataginus > Phataginus tricuspis. The sequence continues at coordinate 3,611,131 of JAQQAC010002701.1, read as the reverse complement.
TGAAATACACTATTTAGTCTTGACCCACTTTTAAAATTCTTCAAGAATCATTTTAAATAATCTATTCCATCTAAATGTGATTTTTTCAGAAATCTGTATACTCAGCTAAATTTAGATGGATTTTTTAATTAAAGTATCATTGCTTTGCAATCTTATGTTGGTTTCAAATACACAATGCAATGGTTCAGCAGTTACCCATGTTATCAAATCCTCGCCCCTCCCACTGCAGTCACTGTCTATCAATGTAGTGAGATGTTACAGAATTACTAACTGTATTCTCTTTATTGTACTACCATCCCCATGACAAACCTATATTGTGAATGTGAATAATTTTGCCTCTTAATACCCTGCCCCCCACCATCCCCAGACCCGCCCCTTGGTAACCACTAGTCCCTTCCAAGGGTCTATGAGTCTACTGCCACTTTGTTCCTTCTGTTTTGCTTTGTTTTTATAGTCCATAAATAATTGAAATCAGTTTTATTTGTCTTTCTCTGCCTGGCTTATTTCATTGAGCATAATACCCTCTAGATTCATCCATGTTGTTACAAACGGCAGGATTTCTTTTCTTTTTATGGCTGAATAATATTTCATTGTGTATATGTACTACATCTTCTTTATCCTTTCATCTGTTGATGGACACTTAGGTTGCTTCCATATCTTGGCCACTGCAAATAGTGCTGCAATAAACATAGGGGTGCATATATCTTTTCCAATCTGGGATCTTGTTTTCTTTGGGAAAATTTCTGGGAGTGGAATTACTGGGTAAAATGGTATTTCTATTTTTTATTTTTTGGGGGAACCTCCATATTGCTTTCCAGTGCAGAAGGCTTCCTATTTCTCTGCATCTTCAACAGCATTTGTTGTTTCTTGTCTTTTGGATAGTGACCATCCTAACTGGTGTGAGGTGATATTTCATTGTGGTTTTAATTTACATTTCCCTGATGATTAGTGATGTGGAACATCTTTTAATGAATCACAAAAGGCCCCAAATAGCCAAAGCAATCCTTAGAAAAAGAACAAAGCTGGGGAGATTACGCTCCCTGACTTCAAGCTCTACTACAAAGCCACAGTAATCAAAACAATTTGGTACTGGGACAAGAAAAGACCCATAGATCAATGGAACAGGATAGAGAGCCCAGATAGAAACCCACACATATATATGCTCAATTAATAGATGATGAAGGAGCCATGAATATACAATGGGGAAAGGCAGGCTCTTCAGCAACTTGTGTTGGGAAAACTGGACAACTACATGTAAGAGAATGAAACTGGATTCTTGTCTAACTCCATACACAAAAGTAAACTCAAAATGGATCAAAGACCTCAACTTAAGTCATGAGACCATAAAACTCTTAGAAGAAAACACAGGCAAAAATCTCTTGAACATAAACATGAGCAACTTTTTCCTGGACTCATCTCCTCAGGGAAGGGAAACAAAATGAAAAATGAACAGGTGAGACTACATCAAACTAAAAAGCTTCTATATAGCAAAGGACACCATCAACAGAACAAAAAGACACCCTTCTGTATGGGAGAATATATTCATAAATGACTCATCTGATCACAGGTTACCATCCAAAATATATAAAGAACTCATATGCCTCAACACCCAAAAAACAAATAAGCTGATTAAAAAATGGGTAGAGGAGCTGAACAGACATTAGATGGGTTTTTAAACATGGTTTAGAGAGTTACTTGAAGCAGACCTGAAACTTGGGCCAGCTAGGGTGATGGCAGACCTGGGAAACTGACTGATTTGTAATGTAACATGAAGACCCTAGGGCTATTAGGAGTGTCTTGGTGAAGGGGAGGTGTAGGATGAGTTTCATAGCCAACAGTTCCAGGATAGTTAGTTGATAAGGGGAAATAAAACCCTGTGAAGATGGTGGTGATGACATCTTAAAGAACATGGTTCTTCACTCTGATCAGGAGCATTAGTACAAGGATACATAGTCACACAGGCTCCATTTATTTTAGATTTATGATAGGATTTAGAGAACTTGAATACACCCTTAAATATTATGAGTTAAATAGAAACCTCGTTAGTAATGCAGAGACATAATTTTTTAATTCAAATGGAGGTAAGGAAGGAACCTATCTAATATAAATATATTTGGAATATGTCAGTTATTTATATTCACTTTACCTTTCTTTACATGATATAAGACACTTCGGTGACTCACTTTATTCTTTCTTATAATCATTTCCTGTGTGTTTCCTTGCTTTCTTTACTTTTTTCTTTACTTCCCTGTTTTATTTACTTTAGGTTTTTAAGTATAAATAAATGGTATTTGACTAGGTAAACCACTTTTGATTTGGTGGTGAAATTAAGCAAAGGGTAAATAAAGCTTAGGATCAATAGAACAGATGAGAATTAAAAAGCTCCCTTTATTTTATGGGAACATCATAAATTAACACATTTCTATTTCTTGAATGGCCCATGGTTTGTGATGATTATTATTACTTATTGTTTCTTGCAAATATTCTCAAATTTCTTTCCCCTTTCTTTCTCCAATTATCAACCCTGCATGAACCCAAACTTCCACCTTCTCTATGCTTGCACCAGTGTTGGTAAATCTTGTTGGAGAAAACACACACACACACACATGCTGATATAACTATAAATTCATAGTCATCAGTTTTGAAAACGACTAAATTTCTCTATAAACTCACTTTCCTACCAAATCCTATTCTTTCATAACTTGTCAAAATTCTTTGTTTATATCTTTCTTTAATTCCAGCTGATCCTCTTTCCTTCATGGAAAAAATAGAACCTCACATACATAAAGACTCTTACCTGGCCATCACCAAATTATATATCTCTAAGCACACTTGTGTCAATCTTTTCCCATAGTTTTAAAGAAGACTAAGTGTCCCTGTTCTCATCAAAGGCTAATATATTCTCACTTTATTCTAACAAAATCCCCTTCCTCCTCTTCCTTCACAATTATCTTCACTATCCCATGTCATCTCTTTCTCCCTCGCAAATGAATGGTTGTCCTCACAGTCCATATATGCTCCAGTATCCACCAATTTAAAATCTACTTTCTTAGCTGTGTGTCCTTTCTTCATCTATTCCCCACTTTTTATTAAAAAGAGTTTGTACTTCTTATATCCTCTTCTTCAAATACCCTATACCCTGTCTCCATTTAGCATGATCTCCAGCCCCTTTTCTAATCTTTCATTGACAGAGTCATTAAAGACCCCAATGTTGCCAAAATCAACAGATTATCACAATTTTAGTGGCTGAAATGAAAGAAATTCATTTTCTTCCAGTTCTGAAGGTGGAAGTCAAAAATGAGTTTTATAGGATGAAAATCAAAATGTCATCAGTCCTTCCTTCTTCCAGGGACTCTAGAGAAGAATCCATTCCTTGCCTTGTCTGTTTTAGGGGCTTGTCTCATTTGCTGAGCATGCTTCCACATTACATTCCTTTTTCTCCCTCTGCTTCCATCAGCACATTACCTTTTACTCTGACTCTGTGTCCTTCTTAAGAGGATCACTGTGATTACCTCAGGCCCACCTGGATAATCCAGGATAAAGTTGCATTTGAAGAACCTTAATTTAATCATCTGCAAAATCCCTTTGACCATATAAAGTAGCAATTAGAGGTTCACAGATTTAGCATGTGACGTATTTGGGTGATCATTATTCAGCCTATTACAATTCTTGATAAGAGTGCACTTTTCCTTTAAGCGGTGATATGGAAATTCAAACTCTTTTTCTTTTTTGCATCTGTCACCTTAAACATAAATATTCCAAAGTTGCCACCCCTTCTTGCATTAAATAGGAAGGAAAAAGAGCTTACAGGCCCACAAATGTAAAGTTTTGAGGGGTGAGGCCTACAAGTGGCAGTTATTACCTCATTTCACACTCTATTGATTAGAAATGTTTTATAAATCCAAAAATAACTGAAAAGTCAAAAGAAAGACACAAATGAGAAATAGAGTCTAGCTCTGGGCCCAGATCTGGAGGGGGACCTAAGAATCTGAAGGTGAGGGGCGAGGTCTGGTCTGCAGCTAGAAGCCTGAGAGTTGTGAACTAATGATGTTATAGTAGATTCAATTATCAGGGAGAACACGTACAATAAAGAGAGGAAGGTTCGGGACAAAACTCAAGAATGACAAAAATCAAGAACAGGACCAGTAAATGTTTTCTGAGTGGGGCCAGACAGTAAATATTTTAAAAAGTTTCAGGCCATACAGTCTCTGGTTGTAACTACTCAACTGTGCCATTGTAGCATGAAAACAGCCATAGACAATATGTTAACACACAAGCAAAGCTATTCATTTTTGAAAAGAAAACTTTATTTACAAAAGCAACCCAGATTAGCCCAGGGAACATAGTTACCACAGCTCTTGCTCAAGAGGATGAGAAAGAAGCAGTAGAACTGGTAAAGAAGAATGAGAAAGAAAAACCAGATTACTAGATACATTTAAATTTTGTTTTTATCCTCTTTTACAAATCCTTTTTCATCTTTTCCATTAAACAAACAAAAAGTTACAATATCCATTTAGAGATACCTCATATTTTAACTTGAGTTAACAAAATATCCTCTTTAAGTTGTCAGCTCCCAGAATTTCTTGCAAAAAATGTAGAAAATGATACATTTTGCAAGATTTTAAGTTGTTATTTATCACTTACCAATGCAGAGCCAGATGGCCTATCCAGCAGCTCAATCTTACTGGCGAATTCTGTGCACAGCGTTCTGCCCCCAGATCCAATCTGCATACATAAATCATTGACAGTGTTGCAAACATGTATTGTTCCTTCTGTGCACACGTGCCATTATCATCGCTTCTGTGAGGAAATGCAATGGAGAGTGACATGACCAGGGTTCCCACATGTGAGCTTTATGCCTCCTTTAGGACTTTGGAGTTCAGGCATTTTCTCGTTATCATTGGTTCCTCCTGTTTACCAATGGTTACTAATGCTTTACTCTCAAAGTACAAATCGTCATTTCATTCATTCCTTTTTACTTCTTTCCCTAACTAAACATTACCTAACTAGTATAAAGGATTACTGTACACATTTTAAATCTATTATTTGATTCATTTCCAGATAGACAGAAATATATGTAAATTTCATAGGGTTCATGCTAGCATATTTTCTGAGACTTTGCATATCAGTCAATATAATTCCAGTACATCCACAGAAAAAATGATGTGACGTATTTGGGCGATCATTAGCCCAATGATAGCTTTTGCCATACTCCTCTCTCTGTTAAGCATCTGCCAATTATTGATTTTTTTTTACTTTCTAAATTTTTTATTAAGGTATTATTAATATAAACTCTTATGAAGGTTTCACATGAAAAAACAACGTGGTTACTACATTTACCCATATTATCAAGTCTCCACACATACTCCAGTGTGGTCACTGTCCATCAGTGTAGTAAGATGCCACAGATGCACTATTTGTCTTCTCTGTGCTACACTGTTTTCCCCGTGATCCCCCAAACCATGTGTACTAAACATAATATGCCTCAATCCCTTCTCTCTCCCACACCACCCCTCCCCTTTGGTAACCACTAGTTCCTTCTTGGAGTCTCTTGAGTCTGCTGCTATTTTGTTCCTTCAGTTTTGCTTCATTGTTCTACTCCACAAATGAGGGAACTCATTTGGTACTTGTCTTTCTCCACCTGTCTTATTTCACTGAGCATAATATCCTCCAGCTACATCGATGTTGTTGCAAATGGTAGGACTTGTTTCTTTCTTATGGCGGAATAGTATTCCATTGTGTATATGTACTACTTCTTCTTTATCCATTCTTCGACTGACAGACACTTAGGTTGCTTCCATATATTGGCTATTGTAAAAAGTGCTGCAATAAACATAGGCGTGCATATGTTTTTTGGAATCTGAGAAGTTGTATTCTTTGGGTAGATTACAAGGATTAGGATTCCAGGGTCAAATGGTATTTCTATTTTTAGTTTTTGAAGAACCTCCATATTGCTTTCTGCAATGGATGAACTAGCTTACATTCCCACCAGCAGTGTAGGAAGGTTCCCCTTACCCGCATCCTCACCAACATTTGTTGTTGTTTGTGTTTTGGATGTTGGCCATCCTCACTGGTGTGAGGTGATATCTCATTGTGGTTTTAATCTGCATTTCTCTGATGACCAGCGATGTGGAGCATCTTTTCATGTGCCTGTTGGTCATTTGAATTTCTTCTGTAGAGAAGTGTCTATTCATGTCCTCTGCCCATTTCTTAATTGGATTATTTGCTTTTTGTTTGTTAAGGTGCGTAAGTTCTTTATATATTTTGGATGTCAACCCTTTCTCAGATGCATCATTTATGAATATATTTTCCCATACTGTAGGATGTCTTTTTGTTCTACTGATGGTGTCCTTTGCTGTACAGAAGTTTTCAGATTGATATACTCCCACTTGTTCATTTTTGCTTTTGTTTCCCTTGCCCGGGAGGATATGTTCATGAAGAAGTCGCTCATGTTTATGTCCAAGAGATTTTTGCCTATGTTTTTTTCTAAGAGTTTTATGGTTTCATGACTTACATTCAGGTCTTTGATCCACCTTGAGTTTACCTTTGTGTATGGGGCTAGACAGTAGTCCAGTTTCATTCTCTTACACGTAGCTGTCCAGTTTTTCCAACACCAGCTGCTGAAGAGGCTGTCATCTCCCCATTGTATATCCAAGGCTCCTTTATCAAATACTAATTGACTGTAGGTGTTTGGGTTAATGTTTGGATTTTCTATTCTGTTCCACTGGTCTGTGGGTCTGTTTTTGTGCCAGTACCAAATTGTCTTGATTACTGTGGCTTTGTAGTAGAGTTTGAAGTCAGGGAGCGTAATTCCCCCTGTTTGATTCCTCCTTCTCAGAATTGCTTTGGCTATTCGGGGTCTTTTCTGGTTCTATATGAATTTTAGAGTTATTTGTTCCAGTTCATTGAAGAAAGCTGTTGGTAGTTTGATAGGGATTGTATTGAATCTGTAGATTGCTTTAGGTAGTATAGCCATTTTGACAATATTTATTCTTCCTAGCCAAGAGCATGGGATGCATTTCCATTTGTTAGTGTCCTCTTTAATTTCTTCTAGGAGTGCCTTGTAGTTTTCAGAGTACAGGTCTTTCACTTCCTTGGTTAGGTTTATTCCTAGATATTTTATTCTTTTAGATGCAATTGTGAATGGAATTGTTTTTCTGATTTCTCTTTCTGTTAGTTCATCATTAGTGTATAGGAGAGCAACAGATTTCTGGGTGTTAATTTTGTATCCTGCAACTTTGCTGAATTCAGATATTAGTTCTAGTAGTTTTGGAGTGGAGTCTTTAGGGTTTTTTTATGTACCGTATCATGTCATCTGCAAATAGTGACAATTTGACTTCTTCTTTACCAATCTTGATGCCTTGTATATCTTTGTTTGGTCTGATTGCCGTGGCTAGGACCTCCAGTACTATGTTGAATAACAGTGGAGAGAGTGGGCATCCCTGTCTTGTTCCCGATCTTAGATGAAAAGCTTTCAGCTTCTCGCTGTTAAGTATGATGTTAGCTGTGGGTTTGTCATATATAGCCTTTATGATGTTGAGGTACTTGCCATCTATACCCATTTTGTTGGGAGTTTTAATCATGAATGGATGCTGAATTTTGTCAAATGCTTTTTCAGCATCTATGGAGATGATCATGTGGTTTTTGTTCTTCTTTTTGTTGATGTGGTGGATGATGTTGATGGATTTTCGAATGTTGTACCATCCTTTCATCCCTGGGATGAATCCCACTTGATCATGGTGTATGATCCTCTTGATGTATTTTTGATTTTGGTTTGCTAATATTTTGTTGAGTATTATTGCATCTACATTCATCAGGGATATTGGTCTGTAATTTTGTTTTTTGGTGAGGTCTTTGCCCAGTTTTGGTATTAGGGTGATGCTGCTTCATAGAAAGAGTTTAGAAGTATTCCCTCCTCTTCTATTTTTTGGAAATCTATAAGGAGAATGGGTGTTATTTCTTCTCTATATGTCTGGTAGAATTCAGAGGTGAATCCATCAGGTCCGGGGGTTTTGTTCTTGGGTAGTTTTTTTGATTACCGACTCAATTAAGTTGCTGGTGATTGGTCTGTTTAGTTTTTCTGTTTCTTGCTTGGTCAGTCTTGGAAGGTTGTATTTTTCTAAGAAGTTGTCCATTTCTTCTAGATTTTGCAGCTTGTTAGCATACAGATGCTCATAATATTCTCTTGTAATTTTTGTATTTCTCTGGGGTCCATCGTTATTTTTCCTTTATCATTTCTGATTCTGTTTATGTGTGTAGATTCTCTTTCTCTTATGAGTCTGGCTAGGGGTTTATCTATTTTGTTTATTTTTTCAAAGAACCAGCTCTTGGTTTTATTGATTTTTTCTATTGTTTTATTCTTCTCAATTTTATTTATTTCTTCTCTGATCTTTATTATGTCCCTCCTTCTGGTGACTTTGGACCTCCTTTCTTTTTCTTTTTCTAATTTCAATAATTGTGTCTTTAGGCTGTTCATTTGGGAATGCTCTTCCTTCTTTAAATAGGCCTGGATTGCAATATACTTTCCTCTTAGAACTGCCTTTGCCACGTCCCACAGAAGTTGTGGCTTTGTGTTGTTGTTGTCATTAGTCTCCATATATTCTCTGATTTTTGTTTTGATTTGGTCGTTCACCCATTGATTAATTAGGAGAATGTTGTTAAGTCTCCATGTATTTGTGAGCCTTTTTGATTTCATTCTACAATTTATTTCTAGTTTTATACCTTTGTGATCTGAGAAGTTGGTTGGTAGGATTTCAATATTTTTGAAATTACGGAGGTTCTTTTTGTGGCCTAGTATGTAGTCTATACTGGAAAATGTTCCATGTGCACTTGAGAAGAATGTGTATCCTGTTGCTTTTGGGTGAAGAGTTCTGTAGATATCTGTTAGGTCCATCTGTTCTAGTGTGTTGTTCAGTGCCTCTGTGTCTACTTATTCTCTGTCTGGTTGATCTGTCCTTTGGAGTGAGTGGTGTGTTGAAGTCTCCTAAAATGAATGTATTGTTGTCTGTTTCCTCCTTCAATTCTGTTAGTATTTGTTTCACATATGTTGGCGCTCCTGTGTTGGGTGCATATATGTTTATAATGGTTATATCTTCTTGTTGGACTGACCCCTTTATCATTATGTAATATCCTTCTTTATCTCTTGCTACTTTCTTCGTTTTGAAGTCTATTTTGTCTGATACAAGTACTGCAACACCTGCTTTTCTCTTTGTTGTTTGGATGAAATATCTTTTTCCATCCCTTCACTTTTAGTCTGTGTATATCTTTGGGTTTGAGGTGAGTCTCTTGTAAACAGCATATAGATGGGTCTTGCTTTTTTATCCACTCTGTTACTCTGTGTCTTTTGATTGGTGCATTCAGTCCATTTACATTTAGGGTGATTATTGATAGATATGCACTTATTGCCATTGTTGGCTTTAGATTTGTGGTTACCAAAGGTTCAAGGGTTGCTTCTTTACTGTCTAAGAATCTAACTTAACTTTCTTGTTAAGTTATTGTGAACGCTGTCTGATGTTTCTTTATTTCTCCCTTCCTATTCTTCCTCCTCCATTCTTTATATATTGGGTGTTTTATTCTTTGCCTTTAATTTGTATTTGGATGGTCTGCTTTCTTTGCTATGATTTTATTTTCCCTGGTGACATCTTTTTAGTCTTAGGGGTGCTTCCCTCTAGAGCAGTCCATTTAAGATATCCTGTAGTGGTGGTTTATGAGAGGCAAACTCTCTCAACTTTCGTTTTTCTGGAAATTGTTTAATCCCTCCATCATATTTAAATGATAATCGTGCTGGATACAATATTCTTGGTTCAAGGTCCTTCTGTTTCATTACGTTAAATATATCATGCCATTCTCTTCTGGCCTGTAAGGTTTCTGTTGAGAAGTCTGATGATAGTCTGATGGGTTTTCCTTTATAGGTGATCATTTTTCTCTCTCTAGCTGCCTTTAATACTCTGTCTTTATCTTTGACCTTTGTCATCTTAATTATTATGTGTCTTGGTGTTGTCCTCTTTGGGTCCCTTGTGTTGGGAATTCTGTGGGCTTCCTTGGACTGCGCGACTATTTCCTTCCCCAGTGTGGGAAAATTTTCAACAATTATTTCTTCAAAGAAACTCTCTATCCCTTTTTCTGTATCTCTTTTCTTCTCTCTCTCCTATAATGCAAATATTGTTCCGTTTGGATTGGTCACACAGTTCTCTCAATATTATTTCATTCTTAGAGATCCTTTTTTCTCTCAGAACCTCAGCTTCTTTGTATTCCTCTTCTCTAGTTTCTATTTCATTTATCTTCTCCTCCACCGTATCCAATCTGCTTTTAATACCGTCCATTGTGTTCTTCAAGAATTGGATCTCTGACCGGAATTCATTCCTGAGTTCTTGAATATCTTTATGTACCTCCATGAGCATGTTAATGATTTTTATTTTGAACTCCCTTTCAGGGAGAGTCATAAGGTCCATATCATTTAAATCTTTCTCAGGAGTTGTATTCATAATTTTACTCTGGACCAGGTTCCTTTGGTGTTTCATATTTGTGTATGGAGCCCTCTAGTGCCTAGAAGCTCTATTCTCTGGAGCTGCTCAGCCCCTGAAGCAATGTCAAAGATTGTAGGGGCATGGTATTGGTGCCTCGGGGGAGGAAAGGGCTGTTTCCTGGTTCCTGGCTGCTATGCCTGTCTCCACTGTCTGAATCGGTGGGCTGAGCACACAGGTATAAGCCTCTGTGCTTTGCCTTTTTAGTTGCTCTAGACAGATCCTCCCTCCGGCTGGCCTAACACCAGGGAAGGGTTTCCAGGTTTGCAAGCCTGTTGGGGCTGGCCAGGCAAAAGGTGCACTAGTCTGCCTGTCACAGAAGGGGTTCTTGGAGCAGTGTAGGCAGCCAGGGAGCTGGCACACCTGAAGATCAGAAAACTCCCAATCTGCTGGGCAGAGTACACCCAGACAATTTTGTCTACCTGTCCTTTCTCCTGAGCAGTAAGCTCTGTGCAGTCCTTGCCCCATTAGCAGGCCTCTTGCTAAGGGCTTCTTTGTTAGGAAGTCTCTCAGACTACCTGCCTTTCTTTTGTCCCAGAGCAGCTGGGTATGGATCCCTGATTTCACAAGCAGCTGGAATCTTAGTCTCTCCAGGAATTCTGCCTGTCTTAGCTTTCCAAACTCCTAATTACAAGAGTATCATGCAAGCACCATGAAATGTAGGTTTGTGCTCCCAGAGTAGATCTCCAGAGTTAGGTATTCAGCAGTCCCAGTTCTCCACTCCCTCTGCTTTGTTCCTATTCCTCCTGCTGGTGAGCTGGGGTGGGGGAAGGGCTTGGATCCCGCAGGACCACAGCTTTAGTACATTACCATTTTCTGTGAGGGTGGCTCTTGTCTCCAGGTGTATGCAGTTTATTGTAGTCCTCTTTCCCGTTGCTTATTCAAGAGTAGTTGTAGTAGCTTTATTTTCATATTATATGCAGTTTTAGGTGGAAGCCTCTGTCTCACCTCTCATGCTGCCATCTTTCCCTCTTTCCATTTCTTGATAGGGTTATTGCTTCTTGGGTGTTGAGGTGTGTGAATTCTTTATATATTTTGGATGTTAACCCCTTGTCAGAAATGTCATTTACAAATATATTCTCCCATACTGTAGGGTGACTTTTTGTTCTGTTGATGATGTCCTTTGCCGTACAGAAACTTTTTAGTTTGATATAGTCCCATGAGTTTATTTTTGCTTATGTTTCCCTTGCTCGAGGAGATGCATTCAGGAAAAGTTGCTCATGCTTTTATATTCAGGAGATTTTTGCCTATGTTGTCCTCTAAGAGTTTTATGGTTCCATGACTTACATTCAGGTCCTTGATCCATTTCGAGTTTATTTTTGTGTATGGGGTTAAATAATAATCCAGTTTCATTCTCTGGCATGTAGCTGTCCAGTTTGGCCAACATCAGTTGGACTTTCCCCATTTTATGTCCATGGCTCCTTTTTCATATATTAATTGACCACATGTGCTTGGGTTTATGTCAGAGCTCTCTAGTTTGTTCCATTGGCCTATGAGTCTGTTCTTGTGCCAGTATCAAATTATCTTGATTACTGTGGCTTTGCAGTAGAGCTTGAATTTGGGGAGCATAACCCCCCAGCTTTATTCTTCCTTCTCAGGTTTGCTTTGGCTATCTGGGTGGTCTTTTGTGGTTTCATATGAATTTTAGAACGATTTTCTCTGGTTCATTGAAGAATGCTGTTGGTATTTTGATAGGAATTGCACGGAATCTTTAGATTCCTTTATGCAGGATGGCCATTTTGACAATATTCTTCCTATCCAAGAGCACGGGATGTGTTTCCATTTATTGGTGTCTTCTTTAATTTCTCTCATGAGTGTCTTGTAGTTTTCAGAGTATAGGTCTTTCCCTTCCTTGATTAGGTTTATTTTAGGTATTTTATTTTTTTGATGTGACTGTGAATGCAATTATTTTCCTGATTTCTCTCTCTGCTGGTTCATTGTTAGTGTATAGGAATGCAACATATTTCTGTATATTAATTTTGTATCCCACTACTTTGCTGAATTCAGATATTAGATCTAGTAGTTTTAGAGTGAATTCTTTAGGGTTTTTTATGTATAATATCATATCATCTGCAAACAGGGACAGTTTAACTTCTTCTTTGTCAATCTGGATGCCTTTTATTTCTTTGTGTTGTCTGATTGCCATGGCTGGGACCTCCAATACTATGTTGAATAGAAGTGGGGAGAGTGGGCATCCTTGTTTTGTTTCCGATCTTAAAAGAAAAGCTTTTAGCTTCTCCCTGCTAAGTATAAAGTTGGCTGTGGGTTTGTCATATATGGCCTTTATTGTGTTGAGATACTTGCCCTCTATACACATTTTGTTGAGAGTTTTTATAATGAATGGATTTTAAATTTTGTCAAATGTTTTTCAGCATCTATGGAGATGATCATGTGTTTTTTGTCCTTCTTTTTGTTGATGTGGTGGACAATGTTGATGGATTTTTGAATGTTGTACAATCCTTGCATCCCTGGGATGGATCCCACTTGATCATCATAGATGATCTTTTTGATGTATTTTTGATTTTGGTCTGCTAATATTTTGTTGAGTATTTTTGCATCTATGTTCATCAGGGATATTAGTCTGTAATTTTCTTTTTTAGTGGTGTCTTTGCCTGGTTTTGGCATTAGAGTGATGCTGGCCTCATAGAATGAGCTTGGAAGTATTTCCTCTTCTTCCACTCTTTGGAAAACTTTAAGGAGGATGGGTATTAGGTCTTCACTAAATGATTGGTAAAATTTAGTGGTGAAGCCATCTGATTCCAGGGTTTTGTTCTTAGTTAGGTTTTGATTACCAGTTTAATTCCGTTGCTGGTAATTGGTCTGTTCAGATTTTCTGTTTCTTCCTGGGTCAGCCTTGGAAGGTTGTATTTTTCAAGAAAGTTGTCCATTTCTTCTAAGTTATCCAGTTTGTTAGCGTATAATTTTTCATAGTATTCTCTAATAATTCTTTGTATTTCTGTGGTGTCCGTAGTGATTTTTCCTTTCTCATTTCTGATTCTGTTTATATGAGTAGACTCTTTTTTTCTTGATAAGTTGGCTAGGGGTTTATCGATTTTGTTTATTTTCTCAAAGAACCAGCTCTTGCTTTCATTGATTCTTTCTTTGTTTTATTCTCAATTTTATTTATTTCTGTTATAATCTTTATTATGTCCCTCCTTCTACTGACTTTGGGCCTAATTTATTCTTCTTTTTCTAGTTTTCTTAACTGTTAGTTTAGACTACTCATTTGGGATTGTTCTTCTTTTGTGAGGTGGGCCTGTATTGCAATGTACTTTCCTCTTAGCATGGCCTTCGCTGTGTCCCACAGTTTTTGTGGTGTTGAATTATTGTTGTCATTCGTCTCCATATATTGCTTCATCCCTGCTTTGTTTTTTTGTTTTTTTTCCACGCAGTAGATTTTAATGGCTGAAAGAGAGAGTGGCTTTCTCTAGGTGGAGAGCAGCAGCTCGTGGGTGAGGAAGTGCACTTTTAAAGTGTAGGGGTAATGTGTGTTCTGCTATGGGGACGTTGGTGATTGGATCTTAAGGGGTGGTGCATCTTAGCGCAACTGAATTTGCATTCATTCCCATCTTTTTCTTTTCTTAATAGCGGCCTCTAGGGAGCTGGGCATAGAATCTTATTCTCTATCTACTTCCTGCTGTAAGGGGGCATAGATTCTGGGATTGGAAAGGCCATTGCTGTTGAGTTTGAAGGGTGGGTATCTTGAGATGATTCGTGATGTCCTCATGGCTGGTTTTGTTATTCTTCATGAGAAGGCCTTGATAGTTCTGGAGGAGTAACAAATCGGAGGCCGGTGTTGGGCAGAAGATTGAATGACTGGGGAAATGGAAGGTGGATTTGTGAAGGAGGATCAGAGAGTGAGGGCTCCTAAGGCAGCTCAAATTTCTGGAGGAAGAGCAAGGTCAAAGGGAAAGCTTCAATCCAGTCATGGCACCATTGAAAGGGTATCTCGCTGCAACCCTCCCTACCCTGAAATAACTCAGGGAGGCGCTAACCCACGCAAGAGATTTTATTGACTGAAAGAGCGAGTGGCTGTCTCTAGGCAGAGAGCAGCCTTGATCTCAGTTTTCATTTGGTCGTTGATCCATTGGTTATTTAGGAGCATGTGAAGCCTCCATGTGTTTGTGGGATTTTTCATTTTCTTTGCATAATTTATTTCTAGTTTCATACCTTTGTGGTCTGAGAAATGGTTGGTACAATTTCAATCTTTTTGAATTTATCGGGGCTCTTTTTTTGGCCTAGTATATGATCTATTCTTGAAAATGTTCCATGTGCACTTGAGTCTCCTTACTTATTTTTCTGTCTGGTTGATCTGTCCTTCAGAGTTAGTGGAGTGTTGAAGTCTCCTAGAATGAATGCATTGCATTCTATTTCCCCTTTTAATTCTGTTAGTATTTTTTTGCATATGTAGGTGCTCCTCTGTTGGATGCATAGATATTTATAATGGTTATATCTTCTTCTTGGATTGACCCTTTATCATTATGTAATGTCCTTCTTTGTCTCTTGTAACTTTCTTTCTTTTGAAGTCTATTTTGTCTGATACAAGTACTGCAACTCCTGTTTTTTTCTCCCTATTAGTTGCATGAAATATCTTTTTCCATCCCTTCACTTTTAGTCTGTGTATGTCTTTGGGTTTAAATGAGTCTCTTGTAGGCAGCATTTAGATGGGTCTTGTTTTTTTATCCATTCAGTGACTCTATGTCTTTTGATTGGTGCATTCAGTCCATTTACATTTAGGGTGATTATCAATAGATATGTACTTATTACCATTGCAGGCTTTATATTTGTGGTTACAAAAGGTTCAAGGTTAAATTCCTTACTGTCTAAGAGTCTAACTTAACTCACTTAATATGCTATTACAGAAACAATCTAAAGGTTATTTTTTTCTCCTCCTTTTTCTTCCTCCTCCTTTCTTTATATATTAGGTATCATATTCTGTACTCTTCATCTATCCCTTGATTGACTTTGGGGATAGTTAATTCAATTTTGCACTTGAGTAGTAATTAGCTGTTCTACTTTATTTACTGTGGTTTTATTACTTCTGGTGACAGCTATTAAACCTTAAGAACACTTCCATCTATAGCAGTCCCTCCAAAATACACTGTAGAGATGGTTTGTGGGAGACAAATTCTTTCCTCTTTGCTTATCTGGAAATTGTTTAATCCCTCCTTCAAATTTAAATAATAATCTTGCCAGATAAGGTATTCTTTTTTTGAGGCCATTCTGCCTCATTGCATTAAATACATCAGCCACTCCCTTCTGGCCTGTAAGGTTTCTGCTGAGAAGTCTGATGATAGCCTGATGGGCTTTCCTTTGTATATAATCTTACTTCTCTCTCTGGTTGCTTTCAATAGTCTGTCCGTATCCTTGATCTTTGCCATTTTAATTAGTATATATCTTGATGTTGTCTTCCTTGGGTCCCTTGTGTTGGGATATCTGTGCATCTCCATGGCCTGAGAGACTATCTCTGGGGGAAGTTTTCAGGAATTACCTCCTCAAAGATACTTTCTATCCCTTTTTCTCTCTCTTCTTCTGGTACCCCTATAATGCAAATATTGTTCCGTTTGAATTGGTCACACAATTTTCTCAATATTCTTTCATTCTTAGAGATCCTTTTTCTCTCTGTGCCTCAGCTTCTTTGTATTCCTCTTCTCTAGTTTCTATTTCATTTATCCTCTCCTCCACTGCATCCAATCTGCTTTTAATACCGTTCATTGTGCTCTTCAATGATTGGATCTCCGACCAGAATTCATTCCTGAGTTCTTGAATATCTTTCCATACCTTCACGAGCATGTTAATAATTTTTATCTTGAACTCCCTTTCAGGAAGATTCATGAAGTCGATGTCATTTAAATCTTTCTCAGGAGTTGTATTCATAATTTTACCTTGAACCTGGTTCCTTCTGTGTTTCATATTTGTATATGGTGCCCTCTAGTGCCCAGAAGCTCTATTCTCTGGAGCTGCTCAGCCCCTGAAGCAATGTGAGGGATTGTAGGGGAGTGGTATTGGTGCCTGGCTGGTGGAAAGAGCTGCTTGCTGCTTCCTGGCTGCTATGCCTGACTCCACTGCCTGTACCAGTGGGATGAGCATACAGCTATAAGCTTCTATGCTTTGCGTTTGTAGTTGCTGTAGACAGATCTTCCCTCTGGCTGACCTAATGACAGGGTAGGGTTTGCCAGTTTGCAAACCAGGTGGGGCTGGCCAAGAGAAATGTGCAGTAGGCTGCATGTCATGGAGGGGTTCCTTGGAGCTGTGTAGGCAGCCAGGGAGCTGGAGAACCTGTAGATCGTGAAAGCTCCCAACCTGCTGTGCAGAGTGCCCCTGGAGAATTTTGTCTACCTGCACTTTCTCCTGAGCAGTAAGCTCTATGCAATCCTTGCCCTTTAGCAGACCTCTTGCTAAGGGCTTCCTTGTTAGGAAGTCTCTCAGACTGCCTGCCTTTCTTTTGTCCCAGAGCAGCCAGATATGGATCCCTGCTTTCCACAAGTGGCTGGAATGTCATTCTTTCCAGGAATTCTACCTGTCTTATCTTTCCAACCCCCTAATCAAGAGAATACCATGCAAGCAACCTGTGTAGGTTTGTGCTTCCAGAATTAGGTATTCAGCAGTCCCAGGCCTCAACTCTCTCCCCACTCCATTTCTCTTCCTCCCATCGGTGAGCTGGGTGGGGGTAGGGCTTGGGTCCCGCTGGTCAATGGCTTTGGTATATTACCCTGTTCCATGAGGTCTGCTCTTTTCTCCAGGTGTATGAAGTCTGGGGCAGTCCTCTTTCCTGTTGCTCTTTTAGGAGTAGTTGTGTTAATTATATTTTCATATTATATGCAGTTTTAGGAGGTAGCCTCTGTCTCACCTGTCACACTGCCATCTTTAATTGTCCTATAACATTCAATTATTGTTTTTTTAAAACTATTTTTTGGATGTAGAATTAGATATTTAAAAGCCTTATTTTAATTCCTTTGTAAATAGCCCATTTATTTTTTTCTCCTTGGACGTTGTAGAAATTTACTCTTTATACATGTAACAAAAAAAAATTACCATCTTGTTTTCTTTCAGGTCAGTTAAGTTTTTCCTTATATATTTATGATTATTTTCATTTCTATTTTATTTCTTGTAAAATACCTATTTTGTTCCATCATTTTAATCTCATGTTCCATTTACTCTGCATGACTTACTGTATTTTTGTGGTGAGATGCAATTTCTTTAAAATTTCAATAGGCAGATTGAAATCTTTAAAATATTAGTTTCTTTTCAATATCAGCTCTTTTCAGTCAGCTTCCTTTTCATCTCAGTTTATATACCAGTCTGTGACTTTCCATTAATATTTCAATTTCTGTTTCTCATAGTCCAACTTTTTATTTTATGTTTTTAACAACATATACAAATTATTTGAATTTTCTGTTTAGGTTTCAGTATTTAAATCTGTAAAAGATTTTCCTGTAACATATATAGGATTGCAGAAATTTTTTCATACTCCCCCTTTTGTCTGCTCCTTAGTCACCTTTGAATGTATTTTTACTCTTTGAGTGTTAATATTTTTCAGAATTTAAGTTGGATTTCAGGTTTATATGTAAACCCCTGTTTCAGTCAGAGTTAAGACTACACTGTTAAAACAGAGACGCAGATATAATTACTTAAATAAGACTGAAGTTTAGTTCTTCTCACTTGAAAATATGGAAATTAGTAATTCAGGATGACAAGGGGCTCTGCCTGAGAACACTTAGGAACCCAGGTCCCTAATCTTTTCATCTCAAGTAATGTTTTCCTTATTTGTCAAGCCGAAGTTGGGCCCTCACCACATCATCACATTTCAGAAAAAATGGGAGAGAGAGGAAGTAAAGGTCAAGTAATTTACTTTTAAACTAGTTACTCAGAAGTTATAAGCATCATTTCCACTCACATATCATCGTTGAGAACTTCACTGCATCACCACCATTAGCTGAAAGAGAAGCTGGGTAATGTCCTTAGCCAGATAAAAATATGCTCTATACGATTACTATGTTAATCTGCTATTTACCTTATTACTATGGAAAAAGGATAAATGGAATTGGATGCAAAATGGCCCCAAACTCTAATGATTCTGTTGATAATCTTGCTTTTCTTTTTAAGAAGAGTTTTTCTAACTATTCTATACCAGTGGTCATTCTATTTTTCTTGGAACACTGGGGTAAATGTTTCCTTAAGCTCTGCCTACCTCTTTCTAAAGTTATTGTTGACTTCACATATCAGAATATAATGCCTTAATTTCTGTCACCTTTTACCATGCCTTGTCTTATTGTAGTCCCTGAATGTTCATAAAATGGAAGGGCTGACAGAGTGAAATTTTCTTGGATCCATTTAAATAATTGAAGAATTTGCAGCAGGGAATGGGAGGTGTGGGAGTACAGAGACATCTGCTTCTGTGTATTGAAAGACAGAAAAATGACATTATGCAAAATGGCTAAGATATTGCAAGTCAGATGAAAAAAAAGCTTTGCCTCATTTCTGCTAGAGATGAAAACATGTTATTGGAATCACTGGGAAAAATAAGGAACAGGATCAAACTTAAGAACTTAGTGTTCAAAAATGGAAGTATTTTCCTACCCCACACCTTAACAGTCATTCCGTTATTATTATTCTCAGTGTTATGAGGACACTTAACTGCAGTGAGGCCCTTGAGTTGTTATAGCTATCGTTGATAGTTAATTTATTCTCCCAAAAGGTGGTTTACAGAGAGGAGATTGTGCTAAACTTATCAATCTACATGGCAAAGGGAACATATTTGAAACAAAAAAAATGACAAAAATTTCTGTGTATCTTGTGTTTAGAGAAATAGTCTTGCGTTTTACAGTATTATTATATTGCTATGCTAAGCAGTGTGGGAGATGCAAAGTTATATCAAGTGCAGCAAGAGAGGGACTAATGTTGGTTCTCTTCACAAACATGCCAGCATATGTATAGTGGTATAAAAGACATTCCATCTGCAAAGTAATTTCCTATGAAGAGCTAGCACAGATAATTCCAATAGTAATTTTATTTAAAAAATAATATTTCAAAACATTTTGGAAGCATATAACAATTATTTCAGGATAACTCACCCTTCCTTTTTGTTGATGACAGCAGATTTAATTTTGGTGAATTGCCAAAAGCATTCTTTCCTAGTTTATTAAGTATGATATGCAAGCACATTTACTAGTGCCAGTATTGATACTAATACTATTCCATTGCATAAATATACTCAAGTTTGGTTTTCCATTTATTGGTTGGTGGGCACACGATATGGTTACAGTTTATGGGTATTATAATTCTCTTGGTAATTACCTCAGAGTGGAATGGATGCATTATATGGTAGTCCTATAACTTGACTTTTGAGGAAACTGTTAAACTCTTCTAAAATTTTACATTTATTCCAGCAGTGTAGGAGAGTTTGAGGTCCTCAATAACTTAACGAATACTTGAAATAGTCAATGTTATTCATTTTAAACACCCTAATAGATGTATAGCAATAGCTCATTGTGGTTTTAATTTGCACTTCTCTCATGTCTACTAATGTTGAGAATATTTTCTATGTTATTATTTGTTTTCTGTATATATTCTTTCACGGAATGTCTATTCACATTTTTCCCCCCACTGGGGTGTTTGTTTTCTTATTCTTGAATTTTGAGTTCTTTAGGTATTCTAGTTCTTAGTCAAAGATGTCACCTGCAAATATTTTATCACTGTTTTTCCTTGTCTTCTCATATTCTTTACAATGTCTTCTGAAGAGCAGAAGTTTTTACTTTTGATAAAGTCTACTTTATAAATTTGTTCTTTTATGGGTTGAGTTTTTGTGTGATACCTAAGGAATTTTGCCTAGTCTAAGTAGACAAATGTTTTCTTCTAGAAGATTTAGAGTTTTAGTTTACTTAGGTATAAAAGTCATTGTCAGCTAATTTTTGTATTTAGTGTGAAGTATGGATTACAATACCTTTTTTGAATATAGAAATATAGTTGTCCTAGCACTATTTGTTGAAAATACTATCCTTTATTCTCTGTTATCTTTGCAACTTGATCAAAAATCAGTTTTCCATTTGCGTGTAGATCTATTGATCCATTTTTCCATCTCTACAAAAACACAACATTGTCTTTGCTCTTTAAAAAAAAATTGTTTTGTTTATTCTTGGCTATTTTTTGCCTATTCTAGGTTCTTTGCATTTCCTTATGATTTTAGTTTCAGTTTGTCAGTTCCTACAAAAATATCAGCTGAGATTTGGACTGGGATGACAGTGAGCTAAGAAATCAGTAAGGGAAAAATTGACACCAATATTGAGTCTTCCAACCCACAAAACAGTATCTCTTTCTTTAGTTAGGCCTTATTTAATTTCTCTGAGCAGTGTTTTTTAATTGTCAGTCTATAGATCAAATACATCTTTTTCATTTATACTCCTATGGATTTCATATCTTTTATGCAATGCAAATGAAACTTTAAAAATATCAATTTCAAATGTTTGCTATTAGTCTATAGTAATAAAATTGATTTTCATATGTTGATCTTGTATCCTGTAGCCTTGACACACAAACATGTTACTTTTATTAACTTCTGGGTTGATTTCACTGAACTTCTGCCTATGTGATCATGTCATCTGCAAATAAAGACAACTTTACTTCTTTCCTGTGTGGATGCCTCTTCTTCCTTTCACTTGCCTTTTGGCATTGGCTAGACCTCTAGTGTGATGGTGAACAGAAGTGGCAAGAGGAGTCTTGTTCCTCATGATAGGGGCAAAAAATTCAGTCTCTCACCATTAAGTATAATTTAAGCTATAGCCTTAAGACACATGTCATTTATCTACACTGAAGGCATTTGCTTCTATTCTTAGTTTGCTGAGATTTTTTACTGAACATGAATAATTTGATTGTCAAATGCTTTTTCTGAATCAGATGTATTATATGAATTCATTATTTTATTGTTAAACCAAA
Source organism: Phataginus tricuspis (assembly GCA_029783875.1). NCBI lineage: Eukaryota > Metazoa > Chordata > Mammalia > Pholidota > Manidae > Phataginus > Phataginus tricuspis. The sequence goes on along the minus strand of JAQQAC010002701.1, from coordinate 3,589,676 downwards.
CTTGCATTCCTGAAATAAGTACTACTTGGTCCATTATATTTATCCTTTCCATATATTTTTGGATTTTATTTGCTGCATTCTATTAGACTTTGGACTACAGCTTTGGACTACTGTTTTCTTGTAATACCTTTGTCTTGCTTTGCCTTTAGAGTTATGACACCCTTATAGAATTAACTGAAGAAAATTTACTCCTCTTCAGTTTTCTGCAAGAGTGTTTATAGAATGGTTATTATTTATTTTTTAAAAGTTTGATTGAAATCATCAGTAAATCCATATGGGTGTTGAGTTTTATTTGTGGGAAATTTTTAACTACAGATTTATTTGCTGGAAGTTTTTATGCATGGGAAGGTTTTTATTTTTATTTTTTTATTTTGGTATCATTAATGTACAATCACTTGAACAACATTATGATTACTAGACCCCCTATTATCAAGTCCACCCCACATACCCCATTACAGTCACTGTCCATTAGTGTAGTAAGATGCTATAGAATCATTACTTGTCTTCTCTATAAATACTGCCTTTCCCATGTCCCCTACCTGCTACATTACATGTGTTAATCGTAATGCCCCTTTAACGACTTATCCCTCCCTTCACGGCCATCCTCCCCAGTCCCTTTCCCCTTGGTAACTGTTAGTTCATTCTTGGGTTCTGTGAGTCTGCTGCTGTTTTGTTCCTTCAGTTTTTTCTTCATTCTTATACTCCACAGATGAGTGAAATCATTTGATACTTGTCGTTCTCCACCTGGCTTATTTCACTGAGCATAATACCCTCTAGCTCCATCCATGTTGTTGCAAATGGTAGGATTTGTTTTCTTCTTATGGCTGAATAATATTCCATTGTGTATATGTACCACCTCTTCTTTATCCATCCATATACTGATGGACACTTAGGTTGCTTCCATTTCTTGGCTATTGTAAATAGTGCTGCGATAAACATAGGGGTTCATATGTCTTTTTCAAACTGTGCTGCTGCATTCTTAGGGTAAATTCCTAGGAGTGGAATTCCTGGGTCAAATGGTATTTCTGTTTTGAGTTTTTTGAGGCACCTCCATACTGTTTTCCACAATGGTTGAACAAGTTTACATTCCCACCAGCAGCATAGGAAGGTTCTCTTTTCTCCACATCCTCGCCAACATTTGTTGTTGTTTGTGTTTTGGATGTTGGCCATCCTAACTGGTATGATGTGATATCTCATTGTGGTTTTTATTCGCATTTCTCTGATGATTAGCGATGTGGAGCATCTTTTCATATGCCAATACCCATCTGAATTTCTTCTTTGGAAAAGTGTCTGTTCAGCTCCTCTGCCCATTTTTTAATTGGCTTATTTGCTTTTTGTTTGTTGAGGTGCATGGGCTCTTTATATATTTTGGATGTCAAACACTTATCTGATATGTCATTTATGAATATATTCTCCCATACTGTTGATGTTCTATTTTTATTCTGATAGTGTCCTTGCAGTACAGAAGTTTTTAGTTTGATATAGTCCCACTTGTTCACTTTTGCTTTTGTTTCCTTGCCTGGGAAATATGTTCATAAAGAAATTGCTCATGTTTATGTCCAAGAGATTTTTGCCTATGTTGTCCTCTAAGATTTCTTTGATTTCATGACTTACATTCAGATCTTTGATCCATTTCGAGTTTACTTTTGTGTATGGGGTTAAATAATAATCCAGTTTCATTCTCTGGCATGTAGCTGTCCAGTTTGGCCAACACCAGTTGAAGAGGCTGTCATTTCCCCATTTTATGTCCACGGCTCCTTTATTATATATTAATTGATCACATGTGCTTGGGTTTATATCAGGGCTCTCTAGTCTGTTCCATTGGTCTATGGGTCTGTTCTTGTGCCAGTATGAAATTGTTTTGATCACTGCATCTTTGTAGTAGAGCGTGAAGTTGGGGAGCATAATCCCCCCAGCTTTATTCTTCCTTCTTAGAATTGCTTTGGCTATTCAGGGTCTTTTGTGATTCCATAAGAATTTTAGAACGATTTTCTCTGGTTCTTTGAAGAATGCTGTTGGTATTTTGATAGGGATTGCACTGAATTTGTAGATTGATTTAGGCAGGATGGCCATTTTGACAATATTAAATCTTCCTAGCCAAGATCATGGGATGAATTTCCATTTATTTGTGTCTTCTTTAATTTCTCTTAAGAGTCTCTTGTAGGTTTCAGGGTATAGGTATTTCACTTTCTTGTTTAGGTTTATTCTTAGGTATTTTATTCTTTTTGATGCGATCGTGAATGGTATTGTTTTCCTGATTTTCCTCTCTGCTAGTTCCCTGTTAGTGTATACGAATGCAACAGATTTCTGTATGTTAATTTTGTATCCCACGACTTTGTTGAATTCAGATATTAGATCTAGTAGTTTTGGAGTGGATTATTTAGGGTTTTTTAGGTACAATATTATGCTATCTGCAAACAGGGACAGTTTTATTTCTTCCTTGCCAATCTGGATGCTTTTTATTTCCTTGTGTTGTCTGATTGCCATGGCTAAGACCTCCAGAACTATGTTTAATAAAAGTGGGGAGTGTGGGCATCCTCGTCTGGATGCCTGATCTTAAAGGAAAAGCTTTCAGCTTTTCCTTGTTAAGTTTAATGTTGGCTGTGGGTTTGTCATATATGGCCTTTATTATGTTGAGGTACTTGCCCTCTATACCCATTTCTTGAGAATTTTTATCATGAATGGATGTTGAATTTTGTCAAATGCTTTTTCAGTATCTATGGAGATGGTCATGTGGTTTTTGTCCTTCTTTTTGTTGATGTGGTGGATGATGTGGATGGATTTTCGAATGTTGTACCACCCTTGCATCCCTGGAATGATTCCCACTTGATCATGATAGATGATCTTTTTGATATATTTTTGAGTTAGGTTTGCTAATATTTTGTTGAGTATTTTTGCATCTTTGTTCATCAGGGATATTGGTCTGTAATTTTCTTTTTTCATGGTGTCTTTGCCTGGTTTTGGTGTTAGAGTGATGTTGGTCCCATAGAATGAGTTGGAAGTATTCCATCCTCTTCTACTTTTTGGAAATATTTAAGGAGGATGGGTACTAGGTCTTCACTAAATGTTTGATGAAGAACAGTAGTTAAACCATGTGGTCGAGGGGTTTTGTTCTTAGGTAGTTTTTGATGACCAATTCAATTTCTTTGCCTGTAATTGGTCTATTCAGATTTTCTGTTTCTTCATGGGTCAACCTTGGAAGGCTGTATTTTTCTAGAAAGTTGTCCATTTTTTCTAGGTTTTCCAGTTTGTTACCATATAATTTTTCATAGTATTCACTCAGAATTCTTTGTACTTCTGTGGTGTCTGTAATGATTTTTCCTTTCTCATTTCATTTATTTCTACTTTAATCTTTATTATGTCCCTCCTTATACTGACTTTGGGCCTCATTGGTTCTTTTATTCTAGTTTCATTAATTGTGAGTTTAGACTGTTCATTTGGGATTGTTCTTTCCTGAGGTAGGCCTGTATTTCAATATATTTCCCTCTTAGTATAGTCTTCGCTGTGTTCCACAGATTTTGCGGTGTTGAATTATTATTGTCATTTGTCTCCATATATTGCTTGAAATCTTTTTATTTGGTCATTGAACCATTGATTATTTAGGAGCATGTTATTAAGCCTCCATGTGTCTGTGGGCTTTTTCTTTTTCTTTGTGTAACTTATTTCTAGTTTCATACCTTTGTTATCTGAGAAGCTGGTTGGTACAATTTCAATCTTTTTGAATTTACTGAGGCTCTTTTTGTGGCTAGTATATGATCTATTCTTGAAAATGTTCCATGTGCACTTGAGAAGAATGTGTATCCTGTTGCTTTTGGATGGAGTGTTCTTTAGATGTCCATTAGGTCCATCTGTTCTAATATGTTGTTCAGTGCCTCTGTCTCTCTATTTATTTTCTGACTGGTTGATCTGTCCTTTGGTGTGAGTGGTGTGTTGAAGTCTCCTAAAATAAATGCATTGCATTCTATTTCCCCCTTTAATTCTGTTACTATTTGTTTCACATATGTAGGTTATCGTTTGTTTGGTGCATAGATATTTATAATAGTTATATCCTCTGGTTTGACTGACTCTTTTATCATTATGTAATGTCCTTCTTTGTGTCTTGTGACTTTCTTTGTTTTGAAGTCTATTTTGCCTGATAAAAGTACTGCAACTCTTGCTTTTTTCTCACTATTAGTTGCATGAAATATCTTTTTCCATCCCTTTACTTTCAGTCTGTGTATATCTTTATGTTTGAAGTGAGTCTCTTGTAGGCAGCATGTAGATGGGTCTTGTTTTTTATCCATTCAGTAACTCTAAGTCTTTTTATTGGTTCATTCAGAACATGTACATTTAGGGTGATTATCGATAGGTATGTACTTATTGCCATTGCAGGCTTTAAATTTGTCTTTACCAAAGGTTGAAGTGTATTCCCTTACTATCTAACAGTCTAAATTAACTCACTTCGTATGCTAGTACAAACACAACCTAAAGATTCCTTTTTTCCTCCTTTTTATTCCTCCTCCAGTATTTGTATGTTATGAATCTTATTCTGTACTCTTTGTCTAGACCTTGGTTGATATCTGTTTAGACTTAGGAATACTTCCATCTCTAGGGATCCCTCCAAAATGCACTGTAGAGGTGGTTTGTGGGAGGTAAATTCTTTCAGCTTTTGCTTATCTGAAAATTGTTTAATCCCTCCTTCAAATTTAAATGATAATCTTGCTGGGAGAGTATTCTTGGTTCGAGGCCCTTCTGCTTCATTGCATTAAATGTATCATCCCACTTCCTTCTGGCCTGTACGGTTTCTGTTGAGAAGTCTGATGATAGCCTGATGGGTTGTTCTTTGTATGTGATCTTTTTTCTCTCTCTAGTTGCTTTTAAAAGTCTGTCTTTATCCTTGATCTTTGCCATTTTAATTATTGTGTGCCTTGATGTTTTCTTCCTTGGGTCTCTTGTGTTGGGAGATCTGTACATCTTGATGGCTTAAGAGACTATCTCCTTCCACAGTCTGTGGAATTTTTCAGCAATTACCTCCTCAATGATACTTTCTATTCATTTTTCTCTCTCTTCTTCTTATGGTACCCCTATAATGCGAATTAATGTGAATATGGTTCCATTTGGATTGTTCACACATTTCTCCCAATATTTTTTCATTCTTTGAGATTTTTTTCTCTCTGTCCGTCAGCTTCTTTGTATTCCTCTTCTCTAATTTCTATTCCACTTACTGTCTCTTCTACTACATCTAATCTGCTTTTAAATCCCTCCATTGTATCTTTCATTTCAGATATGGAATTTCTTAATGATTGAGTCTCCAACTTACATTCGTTCCTGAGTTCTTGAATATGTTTCTGTACCTCCATAAACATGTTTACAATTTTTATTTTGAACTCTCTTTCAGGATGATTTGTGAGTTCAGTTTCATTTGGCCCTTTTGCCTGGGTTTGTGAGATTTTGGTCTGAACCATGTCCTTTTGATGTTTCACATTTCTGTTTGGTGCCCTTTATTCCCAAGAAGCTCCAGTCTCTGGAGCTGCTCAGCCCTTAGAGTGAGGTTGGGGGTCATAGGGGAGTGGAGCTGGTGCCTGGGGGTAGAAAATATCTGTTTCCTGATTTCCGTCTGTGATGCCTGTCTCCAGTGTCAGAGCTAGTGGGCCAAGCACACACTTGTAAGTCTCTGTATCTTGTGTCTCTAGGTGTTATAGTGGGGGCCTCCCTGTTGCTGACCTGATGCCAGCACAGTGACTGCCAGTTTGCGAAACTGTGGCGGCAGACTAGAAAGAAGGTGCAGCAGGCTGTGTCTCACAGTGGAGGGCGTCAGAGCTGAGTAGGCAGCCAGGGGATGGAGCACCTGAAGCTCCTCAAAGTTCCCAACCAGCAAGGCTGAGCATGCCCAGACAACCTTGTCCAGCTCTCCCCTCTCCTGTGCAGCAAGCTCCATGCAAACCCCGCCCCTTCAGGAGCCCTCTTGCTGCTTGGAAGCCTCTCAGACTGCCCGCCTTTCTCCTGACACAGAGCAGCCAGATGTGGATCCCATCCACCACAAATGGCCAGAATGTCTGCCTCTCATGCACTCCACCTGTCCGAGCTACCCAATGTCCAGAGCACCAAACAATACAGGCTTCCAGTCACAAAGCAGATCTCCAGGGCTATGTCTTCAGCAGTCCCAAGCTTCCACCATCTCCCTGCTCCGTTTCTCTTCCTCCCACTGGTGAGCTGGGTAGGGGAAGGGCTTTGGTCCCACCAGATTAAGGCTTTCGTACCTTACCCTGTTTCATGAGGTCTGCTCTGTTCGTGAGGTCTGTATGCTGTCTGGTTCAGCCTCCTTTCTTCTTGCTGTTTTAGGATTTGTTGTATTAATTAACTATATTTTTGTACTATTTGTGGTTTTGGGAGGAGTTCTCCAGGTCACTTCTCATGCCGCTATCTTTGAATTTCCTGCATGGGAAGTTTTTAACTGCACATGCACACAGGGTTATTCATGTTGTCTATTTCTTCTTGAATGATCTCTGGTAGTTTGTGTTTTTCAAGGAATTTGTTTCTCCTAAGTTGTTGAATGTTTTGGCACAACTTATTCTTACTTTTTCATTATAGTCCTTATAATATCTGTGGAATTGCAATCTATATTCACTGTCATTCTGACATTAATAATTTGTTTCTTTTTTCCTGATCAGTCTGACTACATTAGTATCAATTTCATTCCTCTTCTCAAAGAACTAGCTTTTGGTTCGATTTTTCTCTCTTTTTTCCTGATGTGTATTTCTATATCGATTTCTGCTTTAATCTCATTTCTTTTGATTACATTGGAAATGTTATCTTTTTTCCAACTTTCATAAGATGAAAGCTAAGATTATTGATTTGAGATCTCTGTTCTTTCTAATATAAGCATTTGAGTCTATTAAATTTTCTCTAAATACCAGTTTATAGGCAACTAAAAAATTTTCCTATGTTGTTTTCATTTTCATTCAGTTGAAAATACTTCATAATTTCCTTTATGATTTTGTTAATGTAAACGCTATTGAGTAGTGTGTTATTTAGTTTCCAAATATCTATGGATATTCCAGATAGCATTCTATTATTCACTTCTAATTTAATTCCATTGTGGTGAAACAATATACTTTTTATGACTTGAATCTGTATAAATTTTTTGAGAATTTTTCACAACAACTATGGACTACCTTGGCAAATGCTCCCTGACATTTGAAAAGAATAATTTCTGCTGCTGTTCATGTTCTGTTCTATTTTTGTCAGATCCATTTGGTTGATAATGTGGTTCAAGTCTTCCACATCATTGTTTACATTCTGTTTAATTATTCTATCAATTACTAAAATTTCTAACCATAATCGTGGATTTGTCTAATTTTCCTTGCAGTTCTATCACTTTTGCTTCATGTATTTTGAATGGTTATTAGTGGGAAAATTTAATATTATTATGTCCTTATGTTGGCATAATTTATCATTATGAAATGCCCTTTTTAATCTGTTGATTGTCTTTGTTCCAAAGTCTATAATGTCTAAAATTAATATAACAACTACAGCTCTTATTTTACCGTTGTTAGCATGGTACACATTTTCCTATCCTTTTACTGTTAAAGTATTTATGATTTTACACTTAATATGTGCCTTTGTATAGGCAGTATGTAGTTGGGTATTGCATTTTTACCCAGTCTGACAATTTCCACCTTTTAATTGGGATGTTCAGGCAATTTACATTTGATATGATTATTGGTACATGCAGACTGTGGATAAAATGAGAATTCCTTTCGCTAGGATTCTCACCTGGCCCTGGTTGACTAGCTCACTGCACACCTGTGGGCAATACATGGCTGTTGACTCTATGAAAAAAGCTCTTCCCAGTGCTCTGGGTGAAACATGGTGGCATGGTTGCAAGGCTGCAGGAGAGCAGAGCAGAGGCTGGAGTCATGGCAGCGCCGAGGACAGAGGCCCAGAGGATGGCTCTGCGGGATGACTGTGCAGAGAGGCCCAGAGGACAGCTATGCAGGTGGAGAGGCCCAGAGGACAGCTGTGCGGACATAGGGGCCCAGAGGACAGCTGGGCAAAGGGGCCCAGAGGCAGAGATGGGCTTGCTGCATGAAGACTTGGTCTGAGTGAATGGGATTTTGGTGACTGACCTGCAACCTGGGAATAAAGTTGGGTATAAACCTTTCACCCCAAGAACGTTTTTCTGTCAATTTCTTTGGTCACATTGAATCCATAGCGAACTTGCCCCGGGCTGAAGCCCATTGGCAAGACACAGACACAGCTCCTGAGGGTTCTTCTCAGATGCATAGGCTACCTTTCATCATCAGATTATGAATAATAAAGATATGTGACAGAAAATTTGATGTTAGGGTAGCCTGGAAACATTTTCCAAGAAATTCCTTAATACCCCACTAGTTAAATAGTCAAGTCAGATTGTGACAAGTTTTATGAATTACACTTGGTATAGGGATTGATCCAAACATCTCTGAAGTAAATAAACAGGTGATTTTTATTTGAGAGGATTTTTAAATACATCTTCTGTATCTTTCTCATTTACATGTTCATGGTTCATTTTACCTAATTTAATATATGAAATGTAACTATAAATATTGTTTTAATATCCATGTTTACTAATCCTGTCAGCTATATCATTTTGAGGTCAGTTTTAATTGATTACTTTTCTCTTTATTTTAGCTCCCAGTTTCCTTCTTTGAATTCCTGTTAGTTTTTGACTGGATGCCAGATACTGTGAATTTTACCTTGGTGAGCTCTAGAAGAAAAATGTTTTAATTGTTTTGACCTTTGTTCTGGGATGCAGTTATTTGTAAATATTTTATTCTTCTGAGGCTTCTTTTAAACTTTGCTAGACAGGTTTAGCGTGACCTTCTGTCTAAGATAATTTTGCCTCACAACTGAGACAGTGCCCCTCTGATTTCTCTACCCACTTTCCCTTTCATTACATATACAGATTCTTCACTCTAGTTGGTAGGAAAAACGACTGTTCCTACTACTCTGTGAGATCTGGTGATTGCTCTGCTTTCTCCTTTCCGGTTCCTTTCCCAGCCCGGTATAGTTCTCTCACACACCTCTGCTAACCAAGACTTAGCTGAAGATCAGAGGGGGACTACTGCAAATGATGAGAGCAGTCTTGCTGTGAAGCTTTCTCTTCTCCCACACTCTGCCCTGAAAGCTGTAACTCTTTCACCAGACCTGAAGGAGATTGTTAGACTCCACCTGAGTTTCAGCCCTTCTGATGTAGCACCTGGTGTAATTCCAGGGGCAAAATCCCAGGGCAAAACATCTTTGAAACTGAAATCAGTCAAAGGGAGAAATAAAGTGGGAGAAACCCATTTACTTCTTACAAGCAGTTGTCCCGCATCTCTCGAGACCTGGCTGCAGAAGAGAGGGTTCCACCCAGCCTCTCCAGTCCAGATAAGACCTTGCTTGCCCTTGTAATCACCTACTGATATGGAGATGGACTACTTCTCTCAACTCCTTGGAAACACCTATTTTATGGAGATGCACTAAGGCCAGGTGAGAGATTCTGGAAATACTGAAATTTTATCCACACCAGGAAATCCTCTTCAGGCATTTTTTGGGGCAGTTATAGTTACCTCATTCACTTCACTTCTCCCAGGGATCACTGGAATGTGCTGTTTCATGTCTACAGTCTATTATTTTATATATTCTGTTTGGGTTTATTGTTCTTTTTAAGGTTGGGGGATAAAACGTATGCCTGTTATTGCATCTTTGCCAGAGATAGAAATCCACACTCCAGTCTTATGCTTACTGTTTGCATGCTATATATATATATATATATATACATACACACATACATATATATATTATATATGTATACATACACATATGTTTTTGTCCTATGTCCTTTCATCCTATATGTTTCTTTATATTTAATATGTGCCTCCTATAAATAACATACAGTTGGGTACTTTATCTAATTTGATAATCTTTATTTTTCAATTGAAGTATTGATACCATTGATTTAATTATTCATTGTGGGGAAGTTAGGGTTCCTATGGCCAGGATGCTTACAGAACTTAAACCACCTGATCATGTAACTGGCCTGTTGCTAGGCTACTGCTTCCACACCTTTAGGCAATGAGCTATTATTGTGCTATATAGAGAGCTTGGCCCAGTGCTCTGTGCGGAGGCAGAGATGCTGGTGCTTGACCTACCGCTGGGAGAACAAGCTGGGTAATAAACCCTTTCACCCCACAGAACGTTCTGCTGTCAATTTCTTTGGTCGCATTGAATCCATAGCGAACTTGCCCAGGGCTGAAACCCATTGGCAAGACAACTGGCGAAAGTCGGCAGGGTTCATTGTTGACCAAAGAAAAAGACAAGCTGCCCTTATGTGAGGGGTGCTTCAGTGGGCTACCCTTGTGAATGGGGAAACAGTGGATCCTCTGCCAATGGGTATGTGGTCTGAGGTGTCTTGCTCCTAGAGGGCTGAGCCCCACCCCAGGCATGGAGGCAAGTGGAATGACACCTGAGGCTGTAGGGGAGGCCCTTGGTATAGTAAGCAGATCCTTTGAGAAGCAGAGTGCCTGTGAGGCAGCGGGGTCTATGGGTTGGCTGCTTCTCACAGTATTAAAAAAGTCTACATAGGAGACCCAAGAAATGGCGGCACGAGAATGCGAGCTGTAAACTTCTGTGGATTCCCTGAGGAGGGAAATGGCATTGATGCGAGAGGAGGTGGCACAAGAACGCGAGCTGCACACTTTTGTGGATTCCCTGAAGAAAGAGATGGCACTGATACAAGAGCACTGGCAGCAAGATGCCATTGGAGACAAGACAGCAGTGCTGCCAGGTGTTCTGAAGGAGGAAGAGGCCATCAAGGAAAAAGATGAACTCCTGAGGGAAGCACAGGCAGAGGCAGTACGAGAACATCAGCTGTGAAGTATCGAGCTGAAGGTAAGAGACCTTCTGAAGACTGAGGTGGCATTGCTGCAAGGTACAGTAGAAAATGTAAAGGTTGTAGCAGAGGAGGCACTCGGAGGGGGGAGAGGAAGGTGCCATCAACCCTAGAAATGGAGGAGCTGGAGAAAGATGAAAGGGTGATGCCAGAGGCACTGGCGCTTCCTGTATTGAAAACATGCCCAGTGGTTGTAAAGAAAATAAATACCCAGCAGCTGAAAGTTCCCCAAGGAGAGGAGCAGCCTCTTCCCCAGGTCGTGGAGCACTCTATGGTCCGCCCGTATACTCAGGCTGAGCTGGTGAATTTGGGTTCCCAGTTTAGGCAGAAGCCCTCGGAGTCAATATCAGCTTGGCTCCTGCATCTGTGGGACTTAGGGGTGGATGGAATTGTTCTGTCAGGGTCAGAGATGGGAAAGCTGTCTTCCCTGACAGTGCAGCCTGCCTTGAGGCAAAGATTACAAAATTCACATCAGACCCCAGGGAGTCACTCCCTCCTTGATTGGCTTTTGGCTGCACTTCTTCCTGTGTGTCCCAATCCGGGTGATCTACCATCCTCTCCTCTTAGATGGCAGACATATGCTGAACTACAACAGGTGATACGAGAGCTAGGCATGAGAAATGCCATCTATAGTCAAGAATTATGGCCCAGATGAAGAGATTTTCACTACTGGTAATAGAAATATTGTACTTCAAATGGCTCCTACATCCCTCTTTGGGTCTCTAGTGGCCATTCTTTCCTGTCACTTAGGGCATCCCTTAAGTGAGGTGACATGCACAGTAGCAGACTTAGGAGAGGCTGAAGCAACAAGAATCCAGAAAGAAATAAGACCTGTTACTCACAAGAAGAATTTACAGGGCCCCATGAAGGTTGCGAGAACCCAGATGTGGGTTGATTTAATATGGGAAGGAGCAGATGGAGGGAAGTTAGATGGGAAGTCAAATAGGATCTTACTAGAGCTATGGCAACAGCTGAAACCAGAGCAGCAGTTCCAGTCATTAAGACCAAAGAGGCAGAGGTCAGAGACAGAGCCACAAGTCCAGCCTGTGTGTTTGCAAGACTTCCTGCTGAAAGCAAGCCAATCTCACTTGAGCCCACCCAGGAATGTGATTGGGGAACACAGTTTGACTGAGGGTAAGGTCAAGGTATCTGCCCTGAGGGACCAGGGGGGACCGGAGACCATCTGTTGAAATAGCTATCCATTGGTCCCCAGTGAACATACAACATGTCCTGGCTCTGGTGAACACTGGGGTGAATGTTCACTGATTCATGGTAACCCTGAGTGGTTTCCTGGGACCCCCCACTATCATAGATGGATATGGGGGTAAGGCTATCAGAGTGAAAAAAGCCCAAATCCCTTTGGGAATAGGGCACCTACTCCCAAAAGAGTATACGGTGTATATATCTCCTATCCCTGAGTATATTTTGGGGATTGATATCCTGCAGGGTCTATGGTTGGGGACCACTACAGGTGAATTCAGACTGAGAGTATGTGTGGTAAAGGCAGTTATGAGGGGACATGCCAGGCACCCGCCCATAGCTTCGCCTGTGCCTTTGTGGGTGACTAATACCAAACAATACAAACTGCCTGGGGGGCATAAAGAGATTGGAGAAACCCTCCAGGAGCTGGAAAATGTGGGTATTATAAAGCCCATCCATAGTCCATTCAATTCCCCAGTGTGGCCAGTAAACAAGCCAAATGGCTCCTGGGCGTATGACTGTGGATTACAGAGACCTGAATAAATTCATACCCCCTATGCATCCTGCTGTCCCCTCTATTGCAGGTTTGATGGATACTCTCAGCCATGAACTAGGAACATATCATTATGTGGTAGATCTTGCTAATGCCTTCTTTTCCATTGACATTGAGCAGGAAAGTCAGGAATGGTTTGCCTTCATGTGGGAAGGACGGCAAAGGACTTTCACCATCCTCCCACAGGGCTACCTCCACAGCCCCACCATCTGTCATGGACTTGTAGTCCAGGACGTGGCTACATGGGAGAAACCACCAACGGTGTGGCTGTACCATTATATTGATGATGTCATGCTCACATCCGATTCTCTTTCAGATCTAGAAGGTGCAGCACCTAGACTGCTGCAGCATCTATAGAAGAAAGGATGGGCTGTGAACAGCACCAAGGTTCAGGGACCTGGTTTGTCTGTCAAATTCTTGGGGGTCGTCTGGTCGGGTAAGACCAAAGTGATACCAGAAGCAGTTATAGATAAAGTCCAGGCCTTTCCTAGTCCAACTGTAGCATTGCTACAGGAGTTTTTGGGTCTTCTAGGCTACTGGAGAGTGTTTATCCCACACTTGGTGTAAATTCTGAAGCCCTTATACTGGTTGGTATGAAATGGCGTCAGGTGGGACTGGGATGAGACATGTGCATCTGCCTTTACTACAGCAAAATGGGCAGTCAAGGCCATGCAGGCCTTGAGTGTGATAGACCCATCATGGCCCTGTGAGCTGGACGTTCATGTCACTGAAGACGGTTATGGCTGGGGTCTCTGGCAGTGGGTTGAATGAACTTGCCAGTCCGTTGGATTCTGGTTATAACTCTGGAAAGGGGCAGAGGTATGATACATTTTGATAGAAAAACAACTGGCAGCCATGTATCATGCCTTGCTGGCTACAGAACCCATCACTGGAATGGCCCCGATAAAGGTAATAACATCCTATCCCATCTTGGGGTGTGTATGAGACTGGGCCCAAAAGCCAAGGAGTGGCGTGGCACAAACACCCACACTAGCCATGTGGGGTGCCTACCTACAGCATTGTAGTGCCCATTCTAATAGCCCCTTGAGTGAAGAACTCTAACACTTGTTGGGGCCAGTGACATATACTAGTGAGAAGCAGGAAGAACTTGCTTTTGAACCATTAGTAGCAGAAAGTCCCTATCGGGAGGGAAGAACCCCTATACCCGAAGATACATGGTACACAGATGGCTCCAGCCGTGGACAGCCCCCAAAATGGAGGGCCATAGCTTTCCATCCTAAGACTGAGACAATATGGATGGAAGATGGTGACGGGAAGAGCAGCCAATGGGAAGAGTTGCGGGCCGTGTGGCTTTTGATAACCCAGGAGCCCTCCTCTATAGTTGTCTGCACTGAGATCTGGGCTGTCTATCGGGGCTTGACCCTGTGGCTACCAACCTGGTACCATGCCAACTGGCTGGTTGGTCACCGACCCCTTTGGGGGCAAGAACTGTGACAAGACTTATGGGCCTGTAATCGGACTAAAATAATTACAGTATACCATGTGACAGGTTATTTGCCACTGGCATCCCCAGGAAATGATGAAGCAGATAAATTGGCCCTGATATGTTGGTTAGAAGGAAAGCCTACCTCTGATGTAGCCCAATGGCTACATCAGCGATTGTTGCATGTGGGGCAAAAGACAATGTGGGCTGTAGCCCATTAGTGGGGCTTACCTTTGACCTTCAAAGAAGTTAGTAGAGCCCGGAAGGAGTGTGTCGTGTGCTCCAAAAGGGACTTACACTGAGTTCCACAGCAACATGGGACAATAGCTAAGGGGTCTATACCCCTCGTCAGGTGTCAGATAGACTATATTGGGCCTCTACCTGTGCCAGAAGGATATTGGTATGCGATGAACTGTGTAGGACACAGCTAATGGACTTCTGGTTGCTTTTCCTACCTGTTGTGCAGACCAACGACCAAAAGAGACCTGGAGCATCTCTTTGCTGCTTATGGCAGACCACAGGTAATTGAGAGTGATCAGGAGACCCATTTTACTGGACATACACTGCAAGAATGGGTGCAACAGCTGGGAATCAAGTGAAAGTTTCATATGCCATAGAATCCCACCACAGCAGGCATGATAGAGAGGCACAATGGCTTGTTTAAATCCGTACTAAAGTCAAGTACCAATAGTCTGTGGGGATGGTCAGTCTGCTTATGGACTGTGCTATGGCATTTGAATGAGAGACCCCAGAAGGGAGCCCTGAGCCCTGTAGACATGTTAACACATATGGCTGCCTCTCCTATACAACCGCAAGTGCAAACCAAGGAAGAATCACTGAAGCCGAGGTTTGGCCACCAGAATAACATCTTGCTGCCAGCACCAACTGCACTGAATCCTGGAGACTCCATTGAGTGCACGTGGCCTTGGACCTTTCGACACATGGACCAATGATAGCTGGGTCTCCTGGCACCTTGGGGACAAGGCCTGGAAGCTGGTCTCCTGTGTATTCCTGGAATAACAGCAGAGTGGCCGCCAAATGTCACAGGGGTATATCCTGAATGGCCAGAAGGTAGGAGCATCTTACCAGGGAGTTTTGTTTTATCATTATGGCCAGTGCATGCACCTCCAGTAGCACTATATATAGACCCTTCAGTAACCCCCATGGGGAGAGGAGTAAAAGAATGGTATACTAGACCTGGAAGAGACCCACTTCCTGCTACAGTCCTATCACAGGACTACTCTCTTGCATGCATCCTACCTGATGGACAAGATTTGCCTATGTTGGTCGCATTAAAACATGTGTCTTACCACTCCTAAAGTCTTTGTGGATTGGTAACTTCCTCTGGCTTGAGGATTATTATAATTTTTGTTATTAGGAACCTCCTCTGGCTTGAGGATTATTATAATTTTGTTACCTGTGTCTTAACTTTTTATTATCTCTAAGTTGTTGTTATCCTCTGGTGGTATTGTGGAATCTGGTTACAGTGCTCCAGCTTTCTCGCATAGGGACCATTGCGGAAGATGGAAAGCGAGTAGATTGTAAGGCGAGAATCCGGGAGGTGTGGAGTGTGGGAAGATGGAGTTCCTATGGCCAGAATCCTCACTGAACTTAAACCACCTGATGATGTAACTGGCCTGTTGCTAGGCTACCGCTTCCACACCTTTAGGCAATAAGCTATTATTGTGCTATATAGAGAGCTCGGCCCAGTGCTCTGGGCAGAGGCAGAGACGCTGGTGTTCGACCTACCTCAGGGAGAACAAACCAGGTAATAAACCCTTTCACCCCAAAGAATGTTCTGTTGTCAATTTCTTTGGTTGCATTGAATCCCCAGCGAACTTGCTGGTGGCTAAGACCCATTGGCAAGGCATTCATACATTTGGATTATCAGCTATAATTTCACTCTTTTCTCAATGTGTCCCATTTACTTGCATCTACCTGTTTCTCCTTCCACTTCTTGCTTTGATTTATTTAAGCATTTGTGGAATTCAATTTATTTATGTCTTTTAGCTAAACTATTTTACCCTTTCTGTTTTTAGTTGTTAACATCATTTTTATGTTTACAAATCTAGTAATCTTTATATAAACAGACCAATCATTTTTTCTTGATCCTTGATTAATGCTTTATTAAAGTTGAGTTGATTTAATAGGTAGTCATTTATAATCTTTAATAATTAAGTTACCTTATATTTTCAAAAATTTCTTTACAAATTTAATGGTTTCAGTTTTCTTTATAAGTACCTCAATTGCCAACTAGGTCTAATTTATGGTCCTTACAAAGAAGTTTTACCCAAACATTTAGGCAAGTCCTTTAAATTAAATAATAAGCTTAGGACATTAAATTCTTAGTATTCTAATGTTCTTTAAAAATTATACACATTGTTTTGCCTCTTTCAACATCAAACAAGAAATATATACAATCATTTCCATTTTTAAAATAAGAGTCACAAATCTAATCTTTCAGATGTCCTTATATCCATATTTAATTTTGTCACATTAGGCATTAATACACACATATTTTCCTGTCTCTTACATGGGAATATTTGCATCAGGGACTAGATAGTCTTCTTAGTATTTATATTTAAATCTGTATCTCCAAGGTTGAAATGTTACTAATTCAACTAATATAACTAATTTCATCATATCAATTGGATGGAGGATGGGTTAAATATTTGGATTAGTATGTGATTGTGTATTGGGCATAGATAGGTTTTATATAAAGACATAGAATATGGAGACCATATGACTTTAGGATGATTCTACCTAGCCAAAGATGTGCATGATGACTTTTTATTTTCTTGATGACTGCTGTATAAACAGGTGAACCATAATCCATTTCCCTTCTTTGAGATAAGTTTTGCAATGTTTCCTGGTTACTGTTTACAGGTGGGCAAGGCTTGATTAGATTCAGTCAATCTCTTTATGCTCTATTGAAATTTAATAGCATCATATTTTTGACATATTATTTTTTAATGACATTCCCTTTCAATTTTGCATTTCCCATTTGGCATTCTTATAGCTGCATGACCTTGAGCAATTATTTAATTTCTCTCAATCTCATTTTCTTTATATGTAAAATGAAGATGGTAACAGATCAGATTCAGTAAACTGCTGAGCATTAAATGAGACAATACCTATAGAGTACTTAGTTCAGTGTCTGACAGGTAATAGTTTTTGCTAAAATTATTATTACAAAAATGTTGCTGCTGACCTTCATGTTAAATCAAGGACTTTGAGCTTTCTTTCCTAATGGAGGGAGGGACTAGATTTGTAATGGTGTGCTCCCTCACATACTCTCATTCAATTCTTACTGAGATCAATAATATATTATAATGACTTTCCTTGTTAGATTGTATCACTTTTCAAATAGATTGTCCTAACTTTATCTGTAAATGCTCTGTTGCATATGTGTTTTAGTACATTTCATTCATTGAATCTCTGTAATATGTCTACATTTTTTTCCCCTGCTTACTACTAGATGCTGCTCATACACCGATAAAGTGAAAATGACCATGTGTGGTTGTTTCCTATGATTTTTGGAAGTATTTTAACCAAAATTGACAGAACATTAATTAAAATAATAAAAGAATGTGATGTGAAGTGCAGTGTCTATTTGGTAGCACTAAAGGAATAGTCAAAGAAATTGAATTAATGAAATGAAAAGGGTTTTTGATATTATAGGTTAACTTTATGGGAAGCCCAAAATTAGAAATAATAGCTACCCTAAAATCACACTCAATTTTTGATGTTTCTTATTCTTCATAATTTGAGGTAAATAAAATATTTGATTAAGTTTTAATAGAAAATAATAGTTAATTCATCTTGCTAGCACTAGTTTCTAACTCATTAGAAACTTCATTAATTTTTAATGGTGTGCTACAGTTGGCCCATGAATACATCTATGTGATGTAACTTGTTAAAGCTCACAGAATCACATACTTATGGGACTGGACAGAGCTTTTGACACCACAGTCAAACACTTCATTTTTTCATAAGAGCTAAGGTAAACCTAAGCTGTTCAAAGTAGCTTAATAAAATTCTACTACAAAGAAGTGTGCATTAATTTAAAAACTTTTCCAGCATAATGTTAATAATTAATGTGGGAATCAGCAGGGTGAAATACTTGTAAAATTTCACCAACATCTTTATTAGCATATTTTCTTAAAATAAAATTATTTTTTAATTAACAAACTATAGCAGTTCAGAATAGCAATGGAACTTTGTATTTAGGTAATTCAGTTCTTGTTTCTTGGCATTTTAGGCTTCACTGGAGCAGAGCAGTGAAAAGATTTTCTACATTTATGATGTTTGCCTTTCCGTTCCCAGTTTGAATTAGCTTCTGCTTCACATTTCCACACTTTTCGTTTGTTTTAAATCTATTCTTTTAGTACTCATTTAACATATTGAACCTAATAATGCAGTCAAGGAATCTATACTTGAATAAAGACAATGGAATTGAACTCACAGTTGAAATTCAATTTTATTCCAATCATTTTACAGACAGCAATAAAACATCCAAGTCATAAAACTTGGCAAACACACCTATATGAAAATGCACTTGTGTCATGTCAAGTTATGCTATTTCTTTTAGAATTAAAATCCTAAGTGATTGTTTATGATTTATTATAAAAACAGAGATAAAAGCAGACAGAGATACAGAAGCCCTTTGCCAGTTCTTTGATCACAGTTATTTTGCTATTTGTGTGTCATTTATTCTTGATAACTATGAATACTTACCAATTTATAATGCTGTTTAAACTTGGAAGGACATTTTTATTGTAAATCCAATTAATTTTATCTAAGTATATCCTTTTTCCAAGGATAACTAATAAATTTTCATTTAAAAATAGAATCAACTAATAATTAATTCTCTAGAATCTATTATCCTCAGGCATAGAATTTATTATTAGGGTTGCATTTCCATCAAAAAAGAGTCATGCATTGACAAAGGTTCATCAGTGCAAATGATCGAAAGCAACAATGCCTAATTATTCTGGAAATATAACTGTTCTATGAAGGTGATTTTCTGTAACTGCTTCATACTGTATCCATTCATTATCCCATAGTAGAAGCAGTAT